>CM059425.1:206539400-206544400 GCA_030390025.1 Squalus acanthias
GAGAGAGAGAGTTACAGGTACCGAGAGAGATACAGATAAATGTACCGAGAGAGAGAATGATAGAGAGAGATACAGAGAGAGAGAGAGAGAGAGAGTTAGAGATTGAAAGAGAAAGATACACAGAGAGAGAGGTACAGAGAGAGAAAGATACAGAGAGAGAGAGAGAGAGATACAGTGAGAGAGAGAGATACAGAGAGAGAGATACAGAGAGACAGAGAGAGAGATACAGAGAGAGAGTGAGAGATACAGATAGAGAGAGAGATACAGAGAGAGAGAGATACAGTGAGAGATACAGAGATGCAGAGAGACTGAGAAAGAGAGATACAGAGAGAGAGAGAGAGAGAGTGATACAGACAGAGAGAGAGAGAGAAAGAATGAGAGAGATACTGAGAGAGAGAGAGATACAGAGAGAGAGAGATACAGTTAGAGAGAGAGAGATACAGTGAGAGAGAGAGAGAGATACAGAGATACAGAGATTGAGATAGAGATGCAGAGAGAGATACAGAGAGAGAGAGAGCTAGAGTGAGAGATACAGATAGAGAGATAGAGAGAGAGAGAGAGATACAGAGAGAGAGAGAGATACAGATACAGAGAGAGATACAGAGAGAGAGATAGAGAGAGAGAGAGATACAGTGAGACAGAGAGACAGACAGAGAGAGAGAGAGACACAGAGAGAGAGAGAGAGAGACACACAGAGAGAGATACAGAGAGAGAGATAGAGAGAGAGAGAGAGAGAAACAGGGATGGAGATACAGACAGAGAGAGAGATACTGAGATACAGAAAGAGAGAGAGAGAGTGATACAGAGAAAGTGAGAGAGATGCACAGAGAGAGAGAGAGATACAGAGAGAGAGAGATACAGAGAGAGAGAGAGATACAGAGAGAGAGAGAGATACAGAGAGAGATACAGAGAGAGAGAGAGAGATAAAGAATGAGAGAGATAAAGAATGAGAGATACTGTGAGAGAGAGAGAGAGAGATACAGAGAGAGAGAGAGAGAAACAGATAGAGATACAGAGAGAGAGAGAGATACTGAGATACAGAGAGAGAGAGAGAGAGTGATACAGAGAAAGTGAGAGATGCACAGAGAGAGAGAGAGAGAGATACAGAGATACAGAGGGATAGAGACAGATACAGAGAAAGAGAGAGATACAGAGAGAGAGAGAGAAACATACAGGGAGAGAGAGATACAGAGAGAGAGAGAGATACAGAGAGAGAGAGAGAGATACAGAGAGCGAGCGAGAGATACAGAGAGCGAGCGAGAGATACAGAGAGCGAGCGAGAGATACAGAGAGCGAGCGAGAGATACAGAGAGCGAGCGAGAGATACAGAGAGCGAGCGAGAGATACAGAGAGCGAGCGAGAGATACAGAGAGCGAGCGAGAGATACAGAGAGCGAGCGAGAGATACAGAGAGCGAGCGAGAGATACAGAGAGCGAGCGAGAGATACAGAGAGCGAGCGAGAGATACAGAGAGCGAGCGAGAGATACAGAGAGCGAGCGAGAGATACAGAGAGCGAGCGAGAGATACAGAGAGCGAGCGAGAGATACAGAGAGCGAGCGAGAGATACAGAGAGCGAGCGAGAGATACAGAGAGCGAGCGAGAGATACAGAGAGCGAGCGAGAGATACAGAGAGCGAGCGAGAGATACAGAGAGCGAGCGAGAGATACAGAGAGCGAGCGAGAGATACAGAGAGCGAGCGAGAGATACAGAGAGCGAGCGAGAGATACAGAGAGCGAGCGAGAGATACAGAGAGCGAGCGAGAGATACAGAGAGCGAGCGAGAGATACAGAGAGCGAGCGAGAGATACAGAGAGCGAGCGAGAGATACAGAGAGCGAGCGAGAGATACAGAGAGCGAGCGAGAGATACAGAGAGCGAGCGAGAGATACAGAGAGCGAGCGAGAGATACAGAGAGCGAGCGAGATACAGAGAGCGAGCGAGAGATACAGAGAGCGAGCGAGAGATACAGAGCGAGCGAGAGATACAGAGAGCGAGCGAGAGATACAGAGAGCGAGCGAGAGATACAGAGAGCGAGCGAGAGATACAGAGAGCGAGCGAGAGATACAGAGAGCGAGCGAGATACAGAGAGCGAGCGAGAGATACAGAGAGCGAGCGAGAGATACAGAGAGCGAGCGAGAGATACAGAGAGCGAGAGATACAGAGAGCGAGAGATACAGAGAGCGAGAGATACAGAGAGCGAGAGATACAGAGAGCGAGAGATACAGAGAGCGAGAGATACAGAGAGCGAGAGATACAGAGAGCGAGAGATACAGAGAGCGAGAGATACAGAGAGCGAGAGATACAGAGAGCGAGAGATACAGAGAGCGAGAGATACAGAGAGCGAGAGATACAGAGAGCGAGCGAGAGATACAGAGAGCGAGCGAGAGATACAGAGAGCGAGCGAGAGATACAGAGAGCGAGCGAGAGATACAGAGAGCGAGCGAGAGATACAGAGAGCGAGCGAGAGATACAGAGAGCGAGCGAGAGATACAGAGAGCGAGCGAGAGATACAGAGAGCGAGCGAGAGATACAGAGAGCGAGCGAGAGATACAGAGAGCGAGCGAGAGATACAGAGAGCGAGCGAGAGATACAGAGAGCGAGCGAGAGATAGAGAGAGCGAGCGAGAGATAGAGAGAGCGAGCGAGAGATAGAGAGAGCGAGCGAGAGATAGAGAGAGCGAGCGAGAGATAGAGAGAGCGAGCGAGAGATAGAGAGAGCGAGCGAGAGATAGAGAGAGCGAGCGAGAGATAGAGAGAGCGAGCGAGAGATAGAGAGAGCGAGCGAGAGATAGAGAGAGCGAGCGAGAGATAGAGAGAGCGAGCGAGAGATAGAGAGAGCGAGCGAGAGATAGAGAGAGCGAGCGAGAGATAGAGAGAGCGAGCGAGAGATAGAGAGAGCGAGCGAGAGATAGAGAGAGCGAGCGAGAGATAGAGAGAGCGAGCGAGAGATAGAGAGAGCGAGCGAGAGATAGAGAGAGCGAGCGAGAGATAGAGAGAGCGAGCGAGAGATAGAGAGAGCGAGCGAGAGATAGAGAGAGCGAGCGAGAGATAGAGAGAGCGAGCGAGAGATAGAGAGCGAGCGAGAGATAGAGAGAGCGAGCGAGAGATAGAGAGAGCGAGCGAGAGATAGAGAGAGCGAGCGAGAGATAGAGAGAGCGAGCGAGAGATAGAGAGAGCGAGCGAGAGATAGAGAGAGCGAGCGAGAGATAGAGAGAGCGAGCGAGAGATAGAGAGAGCGAGCGAGAGATAGAGAGAGCGAGCGAGAGATAGAGAGAGCGAGCGAGAGATAGAGAGAGCGAGCGAGAGATAGAGAGAGCGAGCGAGAGATAGAGAGAGCGAGCGAGAGATAGAGAGAGCGAGCGAGAGATAGAGAGAGCGAGCGAGAGATAGAGAGAGCGAGCGAGAGATAGAGAGAGCGAGCGAGAGATAGAGAGAGCGAGCGAGAGATAGAGAGAGCGAGCGAGAGATAGAGAGAGCGAGCGAGAGATAGAGAGAGCGAGCGAGAGATAGAGAGAGCGAGCGAGAGATAGAGAGAGCGAGCGAGAGATAGAGAGAGCGAGCGAGAGATAGAGAGAGCGAGCGAGAGATAGAGAGAGCGAGCGAGAGATAGAGAGAGCGAGCGAGAGATAGAGAGAGCGAGCGAGAGATAGAGAGAGCGAGCGAGAGATAGAGAGAGCGAGCGAGAGATAGAGAGAGCGAGCGAGAGATAGAGAGAGCGAGCGAGAGATAGAGAGAGCGAGCGAGAGATAGAGAGAGCGAGCGAGAGATAGAGAGAGCGAGCGAGAGATAGAGAGAGCGAGCGAGAGATAGAGAGAGCGAGCGAGAGATAGAGAGAGCGAGAGAGAGATAGACAGAGAGCGAGAGATACAGAGAGCGAGAGATACAGAGAGCGAGAGATACAGAGAGCGAGAGATACAGAGAGCGAGAGATACAGAGAGCGAGAGATACAGAGAGCGAGAGATACAGAGAGCGAGAGATACAGAGAGCGAGAGATACAGAGAGCGAGAGATACAGAGAGCGAGAGATACAGAGAGCGAGAGATACAGAGAGCGAGAGATACAGAGAGCGAGAGATACAGAGAGCGAGAGATACAGAGAGCGAGAGATACAGAGAGCGAGAGATACAGAGAGCGAGAGATACAGAGAGCGAGAGATACAGAGAGCGAGAGATACAGAGAGCGAGAGATACAGAGAGCGAGAGATACAGAGAGCGAGAGATACAGAGAGCGAGAGATACAGAGAGCGAGAGATACAGAGAGCGAGCGAGAGATACAGAGAGCGAGCGAGAGATACAGAGAGCGAGCGAGAGATACAGAGAGCGAGCGAGAGATACAGAGAGCGAGCGAGAGATACAGAGAGCGAGCGAGAGATACAGAGAGCGAGCGAGAGATACAGAGAGCGAGCGAGAGATACAGAGAGCGAGCGAGAGATACAGAGAGCGAGCGAGAGATACAGAGAGCGAGCGAGAGATACAGAGAGCGAGCGAGAGATACAGAGAGCGAGCGAGAGATACAGAGAGCGAGCGAGAGATACAGAGAGCGAGCGAGAGATACAGAGAGCGAGCGAGAGATACAGAGAGCGAGCGAGAGATACAGAGAGCGAGCGAGAGATACAGAGAGCGAGCGAGAGATACAGAGAGCGAGCGAGAGATACAGAGAGCGAGCGAGAGATACAGAGAGCGAGCGAGAGATACAGAGAGCGAGCGAGAGATACAGAGAGCGAGCGAGAGATACAGAGAGCGAGCGAGAGATACAGAGAGCGAGAGATACAGAGAGCGAGAGATACAGAGAGCGAGAGATACAGAGAGCGAGAGATACAGAGAGCGAGAGATACAGAGAGCGAGAGATACAGAGAGCGAGAGATACAGAGAGCGAGAGATACAGAGAGCGAGAGATACAGAGAGCGAGAGATACAGAGAGCGAGAGATACAGAGAGCGAGAGATACAGAGAGCGAGAGATACAGAGAGCGAGAGATACAGAGAGCGAGAGATACAGAGAGCGAGA
>CM059425.1:206549400-206551900 GCA_030390025.1 Squalus acanthias
CAGATACAGAGAAAGAGAGAGATACAGAGAGAGAGAGAGAAACATACAGGGAGAGAGAGATACAGAGAGAGAGAGAGATACAGAGAGAGAGAGAGATACACAGAGAGAGAGATACAGAGAGAGAGATACAGAGAGAGAGATACAGAGAGAGAGAGAGAGAGAGAGAGAGAAACAGATAGAGATACAGAGAGAGAGAGAGATACTGAGATACAGAGAGAGAGAGAGAGAGAGAGTGATACAGAGAAAGTGAGAGAGATGCACAGAGAGAGAGAGAGAGAGAGATACAGAGATACAGAGGGATAGAGACAGAGATACAGAGAAAGAGAGAGATACACAGAGAGAGAGAGAGAGATACAGAGAGAGAGAGAGATACAGAGAGAGATAGAGATAGAGAGAGATACAGAGAGATAGATAAAGAATGAGAGAGATAAAGAATGAGAGAGATACTGAGAGAGAGAGAGAGATACAGAGAGAGATATACAGAGAGAGAAAGATAGAGAGAGTAAGAGAGATACAGAGAGAATTACAGAGAGAGAGAAAGATACAGAGAGAGAGAGAGATACAGAGAGAGAGAGAGATACAGAGAGAGAGAGATACAGAGAGAGAGATAGATACAGATGGAGAGAGATACTGATGGAGAGAGAGATACTGATGGAGAGAGAGATACAGAGAGATACAGAGCGAGAGATATACAGAGAGAGAGAAAGATACAGAGAAAGAGAGAAAGCTACAGAGAGAGATAGGTACAGAAAGAGCGAGATACAGAGAGAGAGATACACAGAGAGAGAAAAAGAGATACAGAGAGAGAGATACGGAAAGAGAGAGAAATGCAGAGAGAGAGAGATGCAGAGATTGAGAGATACAGGGATTGAGAGAGATGCAGAGAGACATACACAGAGAGAGATACAGAGAGAGATACAGAGAGAGAGAGATACAGAGATACAGAGAGAGAGATACAGAGAGAGAGAGTGAGAGATACAGATAGAGAGAGAGAGATACAGAGAGAGAGAGAGATACAGAGAGAGAGAGATACAGTGAGAGATACAGAGATGCAGAGAGACTGAGAAAGAGAGATACAGAGAGAGAGAGATAGAGAGAGAGAGAGAGTGATAGAGACAGAGAGAGAGAGAGAGAGAAAGAATGAGAGAGATACAGAGAGAGAGAGAGATACAGAGAGAGAGAGAGAGATACAGATACAGATAGAGAGAGAGAGATACAGTGAGAGGGAGAGTGAGATACAGAGACAGAGATACAGAGATTGAGAGAGAGATGCAGAGAGAGAGATAGAGAGAGAGAGAGATACAGAGAGAGCGAGCTAGAGGGAGAGATACAGATAGAGAGATACAGAGAGAGAGAGAGAGATACAGAGAGAGAGAGATAGAGAGAGAGAGATACAGTGAGACAGAGAGACACAGAGAGAGAGAAAGAGACACAGAGAGAGAGAGATACAGAGAGAGAGAGAGATACTGAGATACAGAGAGAGAGAGAGAGAGAGTGATACAGAGAAAGTGAGAGAGATGCACAGAGAGAGAGAGAGATACAGAGCTACAGAGGGATAGAGACAGTGATACAGAGAAAGAGAGAGATACAGAGAGAGAGATACACAGAGAGAGAGAGATAAAGAATGAGAGAGATACTGAGAGAGAGAGATACAGAGAGAGATATACAGAGAGAGAGAAAGATAGAGAGAGTAAGAGAGATACAGAGAGAAATACAGAGAGAGAGAAAGATACAGAGAGAGAGATACAGAGAGAGAGAGTGATACAGAGAGAGAGAGAGATACAGAGAGAGAGAGAGATACAGAGAGAGAGATACAGAGAGATTGAGAGAGATACAGAGATTGAGAGAGAGATGCAGAGAGAGATACAGAGAGAGAGCGACAGAGAGAGATACAAAGAGACAGAGCGACAGAGAAAGAGAGATACAGAGAGAGAAAGATACAGAGAGAGATAGAGAGAGAGAGAGATACAGAGAGAGAGGTACAGAGAGAGAGAGAGAGATACAGAGAGAGAGTAACTGACACAGAGAGATACAGAGAGAGAGAGAGAGAGATACAGAGATTAAGAGAGAGATACAGTGAGAGACATATATATATATATATATATATATAGAAAGAGAGATGCAGATAGAGAGAGATGCAGAGAGAGAGAGATACAGAGAGTAAGAGAGATACAGTGAGAGAGATACAGAGAGAGAGATAGATACAGATGGAGAGAGATACAGATTGTGAGAGAGATACAGAGAGAGAGATACAGAGCGAGGGATATACAGAGAGAGAGAGAGAAAGCTACAGAGAGAGATAAAGAGCGAGATACAGAGAGAGCGAGATACAGAGAGAGAGAGATACACAGAGAGAAAAAGAGATACTGAGAGAGAGAGAGAGAGCTACAGAAAGAGAGATACAGAAAGAGAGAGAAATGCAGAGATTAAGAGAGATACAGAGATTGAGAGAGTTGCAGAGATTGAGAGAGAGAGAGATACAGAAAGAGAGAGATACAGA
>CM059425.1:206554400-206564400 GCA_030390025.1 Squalus acanthias
GAGATGCAGAGATTAAGAGAGATACAGAGATTAAGAGAGATGCAGAGAGAGAGATAGAGAGAGAGAGATACAGCGAGAGAGAGAGATGCAGAGATTAAGAGAGAGAGATACAGAGATTAAGAGAGAGAGAGAGATACATAGAGATATACAGAGAGATTGAGAGAGATACAGAGATTGAGAGAGATACAGAGATTGAGAGAGATACAGAGAGAGATAGAGTGAGAGAGATAGTGTGAGAGAGAGACATAGAGAGAGAGAGATAGAGAGAGAGTGAGAGAGATGCAGATAGAGAGAGATACAGAGAGAGAGAGATACAGAGAGAGAGAGATACAGAGACAGAGAGAGAGAGATACAGAGAGAGAGAGATACAGAGAGAGAGAGAGAGAGATACAGAGAGAGAGAGAGAGATACAGAGAAAGAGAGAGATACAGAGAGAGAGAGTGAGAGATACAGAGACACAGAGAGAGAGAGAGAGAGAGATACAGAGAGAGAGAGAGAGAGAGATACAGACAGAGAGAGATAAAGAATGAAAGAGATAAATAATGAGAGAGATACTGCGAGAGAGAGAGAGATACAGAGAGAGAGAGAGATACAGAGAGAGAGAGAGCTACAGAGAGAAATACAGAGAGAGAGAAAGATACAGAGAGACAGAAAGATACAGAGAGAGAGAGAGAGTTACAGGTACCGAGAGAGATACAGATAAATGTACCGAGAGAGAGAATGATATAGAGAGATACAGAGAGAGATACAGAGAGAGAGAGAGAGAGAGTTACAGAGATTGAAAGAGAGAGATACACAGAGAGAGAGGTACAATGAGAGAGAAAGATACAGAGAGAGAGACAAAGAGATACAGTGAGAGAGAGAGATACAGAGATACAGATACAGAGATAAAGAGAGACAGAGAGAGATACAGAGAGACAGAGAGAGAGAGATACAGAGAGAGAGTGAAAGATACAGATAGAGAGAGAGAGATACAGAGAGAGAGAGATACAGTGAGAGATACAGAGATGCAGAGAGACTGAGAAAGAGAGATACAGAGAGAGAGAGATAGAGAGAGAGAGAAAGAATGAGAGAGAGCGAGATACAGTTAGAGAGAGAGAGAGATACAGAGAAAGAGAGAGATACAGAGTGAGAGATACAGAGACACACAGAGAGAGAGAGAGAGAGATACAGACAGAGAGAGAGAGAGAGAGATACAGACAGTGAGATAAAGAATGAAAGAGATAAATAATGAGAGAGATACTGCGAGAGAGAGAGAGAGAGAGATACAGAGAGAGAGAGAGAGAGATACAGAGAGAGAGAGAGCTACAGAGAGAAATGCAGAGAGAGAGAAAGATACAGAGAGAGAGAAAGATACAGAGAGAGAGAGAGAGAGTTACAGGTACCGAGAGAGATACAGATAAATGTACCGAGAGAGAGAATGATATAGAGAGATACAGAGAGAGATACAGAGAGAGAGAGAGAGAGAGTTACAGAGATTGAAAGAGAGAGATACACACAGAGAGAGGTACAGAGAGAGAGAAAGATACAGAGAGAGAGAGAGAGAGATACAGTGAGAGAGAGAGATACAGAGAGAGAGATACAGAGATACAGAGAGACAGAGAGAGAGATACAGAGAGAGAGTGAGAGATACAGATAGAGAGAGAGAGATACAGAGAGAGAGATACAGTGAGAGATACAGAGATGCAGAGAGACTGAGAAAGAGAGATACAGAGAGAGAGAGAGTGATACAGACAGAGAGAGAGAGAGAGAAAGAATGAGAGAGATACTGAGAGAGAGATACAGAGAGAGAGAGATAGAGAGAGAGAGAGATACAGTGAGAGAGAGAGAGAGATACAGAGATACAGAGATTGAGAGAGAGATGCAGAGAGAGAGAGATACAGAGAGAGAGAGAGATACAGATACAGAGAGAGATACAGAGAGAGAGATAGAGAGAGAGAGAGATACAGTGAGACAGAGAGACAGACAGAGAGAGAGAGAGAGAGAGAGAGATACAGAGAGAGAGAGAGAGAGAGAGAGAAACAGGGATGGAGATACAGACAGAGAGAGATACTGAGATACAGAAAGAGAGAGAGAGAGTGATACAGAGAAAGTGAGAGAGATGCACAGAGGGAGAGAGAGATACAGAGGGATAGAGACAGAGATACAGAGAAAGAGAGAGATACACAGAGAGAGAGAGATACAGAGAGAGATAGAGAGAGAGATAAAGAATGAGAGAGATAAAGAATGAGAGAGATACTGTGAGAGAGAGAGAGATACAGAGAGAGATATACAGAGAGAGAGAGAAAGATAGAGTAAGAGAGATACAGAGAGAAATACAGAGAGAGAGAGATACAGAGAGAGAGATACAGAGAGAGAGAGAGAAACAGATAGAGATACAGAGAGAGAGAGAGAGATACTGAGATACAGAGAGAGAGAGAGAGAGTGATACAGAGAAAGTGAGAGAGATGCACAGAGAGAGAGAGATACAGAGATACAGAGGGATAGAGACAGAGATACAGAGAAAGAGAGAGATACACAGAGAGAGAGAGAGAGAAACATACAGGGAGAGAGAGATACAGAGAGAGAGAGAGATACAGAGAGAGAGATACAGAGAGAGAGATAGATACAGAGAGAGAGAGAGATACAGAGAGAGAGATACAGAGAGAGAGAGAGAGAGAGAAACAGATAGAGATACAGAGAGAGAGAGAGATACTGAGATACAGAGAGGGAGAGAAACAGATACAGGGAGAGAGAGATACAGAGAGAGAGAGATACAGAGAGAGATAGAGATAGAGAGAGATACAGAGAGAGAGAGAGAGAGATAAAGAATGAGAGAGATAAAGAATGAGAGAGATACTGAGAGAGAGAGAGAGAGATACAGAGAGAGATATACAGAGAGAGAAAGATAGAGAGAGTAAGAGAGATACAGAGAGAATTACAGAGAGAGAGAAAGATACAGAGAGAGAGAGAGAGAGATACAGAGAGAGAGAGATACAGAGAGAGAGATACAGAGAGTGAGAGAGAGAGAGAGAGAGATACAGAGAGAGAGATACAGTGAGAGACATATATATATATATATCTATCTATCTATCTAGAGGTAGAGAGATACAGAGAGAGAGAGAGAAAGAGAGAAACAGATAGAGATACAGAGAGAGAGATACAGAGAGAGAGAGAGAGTGATACAGAGAAAGTGAGAGAGATGCACAGAGAGAGAGAGAGAGATACAGAGATACAGAGGGATAGAGATAGAGATACAGAGAAAGAGAGAGATACACAGAGAGAGAGAGAGAAACAGATACAGGGAGAGAGAGATACAGAGAGAGAGAGAGAGATACAGAGAGAGAGAGAAATGCATAGAGAGAGAAACAGAGAGAGAGAGAGAGAGATGCCGAGATTGAGAGAGATGCAGAGAGAGAGAGAGAGACAGAGAGAGAGATACAGTGAGAGACATATATATATCTATCTAGAGGTAGAGAGATACAGAGAGAGAGAGATACAGAGAGAGAGAGATACACAGAGAGAGAGATACACAGAGAGAGAGATACACAGAGAGAGAGATACAGAGAGAGAGAGAGAGAGATACAGAGAGAGAGATAGATACAGATGGAGAGAGATACTGATGGAGAGAGAGATACTGATGGAGAGAGAGATACAGAGAGATACAGAGCGAGAGATATACAGAGAGAGAGAAAGATACAGAGAAAGAGAGAAAGCTACAGAGAGAGATAGGTACAGAAAGAGCGAGATACAGAGAGAGAGATACACAGAGAGAGAAAAAGAGATACAGAGAGAGAGAGAGAGAGATACAGAGAGAGATACAGAAAGAGAGAGAAATGCAGAGAGAGAGAGAGATGCAGAGATTGAGAGATACAGAGATTGAGAGAGATACAGAGGTTGAGAGAGAGATGCAGAGAGACATACAGAGAGAGCGATACAGAGAGAGATACAGAGAGAGAGAGATACAGAGAGACAGAGAGAGAGATACAGAGAGAGTGAGTGAGAGATACAGATAGAGAGAGAGAGATACAGAGAGAGAGAGATACAGTGAGAGATACATAGATGCAGAGAGACTGAGAAAGAGAGATACAGAGAGAGAGAGAGAGAGATACAGAGAGAGTGAGTGAGAGATACAGATAGAGAGAGAGAGATAGAGAGAGAGAGATACAGTGAGAGATACATAGATGCAGAGAGACTGAGAAAGAGAGATACAGAGAGAGAGAGAGATAGAGAGAGAGAGAGTGATACAGACAGACAGAGAGAGAGAGAGAGAGAGAGAGAGAGAAAGAATGAGAGAGATACTGAGAGAGAGAGAGAGATACAGAGAGAGAGAGATACAGATAAAGAGAGAGAGATACAGTGAGAGAGGGAGAGAGAGATACAGAGACAGAGATACAGAGATTGAGAGAGAGATGCAGAGAGAGAGATAGAGAGAGAGAGAGATACAGAGAGAGCGAGCTAGAGGGAGAGATACAGAGAGAGAGAGAGAGATACAGAGAGAGAGATACTTTACAGAGAGAGATACAGAGAGAGAGAGAGAGAGAGATACAGTGAGACAGAGAGATACAGAGAGAGAGATACAGAGAGAGAGATACAGAGAGAGAGATACAGAGAGAGAGATACAGAGAGAGAGATACAGAGAGAGAGATACAGAGAGAGAGATACAGAGAGAGATACAGAGAGAGCGAGAGAGAGAGAGAGAAACAGAGATAGAGATACAGAGAGAGAGAGAGAGAGAGAGAAACAGATAGAGATACAGAGAGAGAGATACTGAGATACAGAGAGAGAGAGATACAGAGAGAGAGAGAGAGAAACAGAGATAGAGATACAGAGAGAGAGAGAGATACTGAGATACAGAGAGAGAGAGAGAGAGAGTGATACAGAGAAAGTGAGAGAGATGCACAGAGAGAGAGAGATACAGAGCTACAGAGGGATAGAGACAGAGATACAGAGAAAGAGAGAGATACAGAGAGAGAGATACAGAGAGAGAGATACAGAGAGAGATAGAGATAGAGAGAGATACAGAGAGAGAGAGAGATAAAGAATGAGAGAGATAAAGAATGAGAGAGATACAGAGAGAGATATACAGAGAGAGAGAAAGATAGAGAGAGTAAGAGAGATACAGAGAGAGAGAAAGATACAGAGAGAGAGATACAGAGAGAGAGTGATACAGAGAGAGAGAGAGATACAGAGAGAGAGAGAGAGTGAGAGAGATTGAGAGAGATACAGAGATTGAGAGATGCAGAGAGAGAGAGAGAGAGATAGAGATACAGTGAGAGAGAGAGAGAGAGAAACAGAGATTGAGAGAGAGCGACAGAGAGAGATACAAAGAGACAGAGCGACAGAGAAAGAGAGATACAGGGAGAGAGAGAGAGAGACACAGAGAGAGAGAGTGAGATAAAGAAAGAGAGAGATAAAGAATGAAAGAGATACTGAGAGAGAGAGATACAGTGAGAGAGAGATAGATACAGTTAGATATATATATATATATATATGAGAGAGAGAGAGTTAGAGATGCATGGAGAGAGAGAGAGAGAGAGTTACAGAGATTGAGAGAGAGAGATACAGAGAGAGAGGTACAGAGAGAAAGATACAGAGAGAGAGAGAGATACAGTGAGAGATACAGAGAGACAGAGAAAGAGAGATAGAGAGAGATAGAGAGAGAGAGAGTTACAGACAGAGAGAGAGAAAGAATGAGAGAGATACTGAGAGAGAGAGATACAGAGAGCGAGAGATAGAGGGAGAGAGATACAGAGAGAGAGAGAGAGATACAGAGAGAGAGCGCAAGATACAGAGAGAGAGAGATACAGAGAGAGAGATACAGAGATTGAGAGAGAGATGCAGAGAGAGAGAGCTAAAGAGAGAGATACAGATAGAGAGATACAGATGGAGAGATACAGAGAGAGAGATACAGATACAGAGAGAGATACAGAGAGAGAGATACAGAGAGACAGAGAGATACAGAGAGAGACAGATACAGAGAGATACAGAGAGAGACAGATACAGAGAGAGAGATACAGAGAGACAGAGAGATACAGAGAGAGACAGATACAGAGAGAGAGAGAGAGATACAGATACAGAGAGATACAGAGGGATAGAGACAGAGATACAGAGGAAGAGAGAGATACAGAGAGAGAGAGATACAGATACAGAGAAAGAGAGATACAGAGAGAGAGAGAGAGATAAAGAATGAGAGAGATAAAGAATGACAGAGATACTGAGAGAGAGAGAGAGGGCTACAGAGAGAGATATACAGAGAGAGAGAAAGATAGAGAGAGTGAGAGAGATACAGAGAGAAATACAGAGAGAGAGAAAGATACAGAGAGAGAGAGAGAGTTACAGGTACCGAGAGAGAGAGAGAGAGAGAGAGAGATAGAGATACATGTACAGATAAAGAGAGAAATACAGAGAGAGATACAGAGAGAGAGAGTTACAGAGATTGAGAGAGAGAGATACACAGAGAGAGAGGTACAGAGAGAGAGAAAGATACAGAGAGAGAGAGAGATAAAGAGAGAGCGAGAGAGAGAGATACAGACAGTGAGAGAGATACAGACACAGAGAGAGATACAGAGATACAGTGAGATATATATACATATATATATATCTGAGTGAGAGATGCAGATAGAGAGAGATGCAGATAGAGAGAGATTCAGAGAGAGAGAGATACAGAGAGAGAGAGCGAGAGATACAGTTGGAGAGAGATACAGAGAGAGAGAGATACAGAGACATACAGAGAGAGGGAGATAGAGAGAGAGAGAAAGATACAGAGAGAGAGAGAAAGACAGAGAGATACAGAGAAAGAGAGAGATACAGAGAGACAGAGAGAGAGAGATACAGAGAGAGAGAGAGAGAGAGAGAGAGAGAGAGATACAGAGAGAGAGATACAGAGAGAGAGAGATACAGATAGAGAGAGATACAGAGAGATTGAGAGAGATACAGAGATTGAGAGCGATGCAGGGAGAGAGAGAGAGAGAGAGAGATACAGTGAGAGAGAGAGATAGAGAGAGAGATGCAGAGATTGAGAGAGAGATGCAGAGAGAGAAATACAGAGAGAGAGCTACAGAGAGAGATACAAAGAGACAGAGAGACAGAGAAAGAGAGATACAGAGAGAGATAGAGAGAGAGAGAGACAGAGAGTGAGATAAAGAATGAGAGAGATAAAGAATGAGAGAGATACTGAGAGAGAGAGATAGATACAGAGAGAGATATACAGAGAGAGAGAAAGATAGAGAGAGTGAGAGAGATACAGAGAGAGAGAAAGATACAGAGAGAGAGCGAGAGTTACAGGTACCGTGAGAGATACAGATACATGTACCAAAAGAGAGAGATACAGAGAGAGAGAGTTACAGAGATTGAGAGAGAGAGATACACAGAGAGAGAGCTACATAGAGAGAGAAAGGTACCAGGAGAGAGAAAGATACAGAGAGAGAGAGAGATATACAGTGAGAGAGAGAGATACAGACAGAGAGAGAGCGAGAGATACAGACACAGAGTGAGATACAGAGAGAGAGAGAGATACAGAGATACAGAGAGAGAGAGAGATTCAGAGATTAAGAGAGAGAGAGAGATACAGTGAGAGAGAGAGATACAGAGAGAGAGAGATACAGTCAGAGAGAGATACAGAGAGAGAGAGATACACACGAGAGATTCAGAGAGAGAGAGAGAGATTCAGAGAGAGAGAGAGATACAGAGAGAGAGAGAGATACAGAGAGGGAGAGAGAGATACAGAGAGAGATACAGAGAGAGAAAGCTACAGAGAGAGAGAGACACACAGAAAGAGAGAGAGATACAGAGAGCGAGATACAGAGAGAGAGAGATACAGAGAGAATGAGAAAGAGATACAGAGAGAGAGATACAGAGAGAGAGAGAAATGCATAGAGAGAGATACAGAGAGAGAGAGAGAGATGCCGAGATTGAGAGAGATGCAGAGAGAGAGAGAGAGACAGAGATACAGAGAGAGAGATGCAGAGATTAATAGAGAGGGATACAGAGAGATTGAGAGAGATGCAGAGAGATAGAGAGAGAGAGATAGAGAGAGAGAGATAGAGAGAGAGAGATACAGAGATTGAGAGAGAGATGCAGAGAGAGAGATACAGGGAGAGAGAGAGAGAGAGATACAGAGAGAGATACAGAGAGAGAGATACAGATACAGAGAGAGAGAGATACAGATACAGAGAGAGAGAGATACAGAGAGAGAGATACAGAGAGAGAGAGAGAGATACAGAGAGAGAGAGAGATACAGAGAGAGAGAGAGATACAGAGAGAGAGAGATACAGAGAGAGAGAGATACAGAGAAAGAGAGAGATACAGAGAGAGAGAGTGAGAGATACAGAAATACCGAGAGAGAGAGATACAGTGTGAAATAGAGAGAGAGAGAGAGATACAGACAGAGAGAGAGAGAGAGAGATACAGACAGAGAGAGATAAAGAATGAAAGAGAAAGAATGAGAGAGATACTGCGAGAGAGAGAGAGAGATACAGAGCGAGAGAGAGAGAGAGATACAGAGAGAGAGAGAGCTACTGAGAGAAATACAGAGAGAGAGAAAGATACAGAGAGAGAGAGAGAGAGAATTACAGGTACCGAGAGAGATACAGATAAATGTACCGAGAGAGAGAATGATATAGAGAGATACAGAGAGAGAGAGTTACAGAGATACAGAGGGATAAAGACACAGATACAGAGAAAGAGAGAGATACAGAGAGAGAGAGAGAAACAGATACAGAGAGAGAGAGATACAGAGAGAGAGAGAGATACAGAGAGAGAGAGAGATACAGAGAGAGAGATAGAGAGAGAGAGAGATAGAGAGAGAGAGAGAGAGATAAAGAATGAGAGAGATAAAGAATGAGAGAGATACTGTGAGAGAGAGAGATATACAGAGAGAGAGATAGATAGAGAGAGTAAGAGAGATACAGAGAGAGATACAGAGAGAGAGAGATACAGAGAGAGAGTGAGAGAGAGTGAGAGAGAGATACAGAGAGAGAGAGAGATACAGAGATTGAGAGAGATGCAGAGATTGAGAGATGCAGAGAGAGAGAGATGGAGAGAGATAGAGATACAGTGAGAGAGAGAGATAGAGAGAGAGATACAGAGATTGAGAGAGATGCAGAGAGAGAGCTACAGAGAGAGATACAAAGAGACAGAGAGACAGAGAAAGAGAGATACAGAGAGAGAAAGATACAGAGAGAGATAGAGAGAGAGAGAGATACAGAGAGAGAGAGAGAGTGAGATAAAGAAAGAGACAGATAAAGAATGAGAGAGATACTGAGAGAGAGAGATACAGTGAGAGAGATACAGAGAGAGAGAAATACAGACAGGAAGAGAGAGATACAGAGAGAGAGAGGTACAGAGATACAGAGAGAGAGAGAGATAGGTACAGTGAGATATATATATATAGAGAGAGAGAGAGTTAGAGATGCAGAGAGATAGAGAGAGAGAGTTAGAGATGCAGAGAGATAGAGAGAGAGAGAGTTAGAGATGCAGAGAGAGAGAGATGCAGAGAGAGAGAGATGCAGAGAGAGAGAGAGAGAGAGTCAGAGAGAGATACAGAGAGAGAGAGATGCAGATAGAGAGAGAGAGAGAGATGCAGATAGAGAGAGAGAGAGAGAGAGATGCAGATAGAGAGAGAGAGAGAGAGAGATGCAGATAGAGAGAGAGAAAGAGAGAGATGCAGATAGAGAGAGAGAGAGAGATATGCAGATAGAGAGAGAGAGAGAGAGATGCAGATAGATAGAGAGAGAGAGAGAGATGCAGATAGAGAGAGAGAGAGAGAAAGAGAGATGCAGATAGAGAGAGAGAGAGATGCAGATAGAGAGAGAGAGAGAGATGCAGATAGAGAGAGAGAGAGAGAGAGATGCAGATAGAGAGAGAGAGAGAGAGAGATGCAGATAGAGAGAGAGAGAGAGATGCAGATAGAGAGAGAGAGAGAGAGAGAGAGATGCAGATAGAGAGAGAGAGAGAGAGAGAGATGCAGATAGAGAGAGAGAGAGAGAGAGATATGCAGATAGAGAGAGAGAGAGAGAGA
>CM059425.1:207799400-208013909 GCA_030390025.1 Squalus acanthias
GCCCAGCGAGTTGGACTCCTCCACATAGTGTGTCGCAGAATGTGCACTTCTGGTTTGTTTAGCGTGTCAACAACATTGCAGACGAAGTTTAAAATCGTGAGTTTTCTGAGTTGAATCGCGAGTTGGGCTGAATTTTCATTAAAAATCGCATGTACACTATCTGAGTATCAAACTTGAAGAAAATCAACGCCTGTTCAGAAATGAAGAAATCTTTCCAGTACACATAGTCAGATGTTTTTTTTTAAATTGGGGCCTCTTCAAACATCAGAACCTCTTCACTGTTTGAAAAATTGAACCCTATTAAAAGTAATAAATTAGAACTCTTGTAGCTTTTAAGATGTCAGAACTTATTCAACGTTAGAAAAATCAGGCCCTCCTCATTTGCTGAAAAATAAGAGATTATTTGGAAAATCAGGGCCCCCAAATCCCCACTGAGGTACTTTCCCAAAGCTGAGCTACTGCCCTAGCGCATTTTCTCCACCCCCTCACCCTCCCCTCTGTTTTCTCTGCTTGGTCAGTATTCAGAGTCAGCGCTCTGGTCTCCACGTGCTGGATCTGTTTAGAGTGGGGCCCAACCTCAATCCTTTTTACTCAGAGGCGAGAATACAACAGTGAGTCAGTGATCACTCCATCTATACATGGGTACCCTGCTGGATGTCAACCCAGTATTTGGAGACCATATTCTAGTCTCCATTCGCCGGTGCTGTCTGGAGTGGTATCGAATGGTACCCGAGGTTTAATGCAAGCAAAATTTAATGGGCCAGAAATTCGGCTCCCTGGCTTCCTGCGGGTGCAAGGATCGCGCGCGCACCTACCTACCGCGCCTGCCGTTGACCCCTGGGCCCACAGGGGATTCCAGTCCTGGGCCTCCTCCAACTGCCAGCGTGCAGTGCTTGCGTATCCCAGGGGCGTAGTTAGTGCGATGCATCCCCTGGGATCACGTAGGCCATGGAGAGCCAATGGCAGCAGACCATCTTTCATTCATAGATTTGACAGGAAGACCTGTCAAATCTATGAATACAGATCGGCCCCAAAACATCCCTAAAACTACAAATAAATTTTTTTTAAAACATCACATTTTTAAAATAACTATAAATTACATTAATTAACTATTTTAAACAAAAATTTAAATTTTTGAAAAAATTAATTACACTTTTTAACGGGGCTAAAACTAAACTTACCTTTCTTTACAGTAATTAAAAAAGATAAATCTGTGACAAAAATGTTTAAATTTTAATAAAATCAACACTTATCTTGTTAAAAGAAGGCCTTGCGCCTCCTTTTTCAATGTGCATCTTCTCCGTGTTTACCCTCACGGAGGAACCTGTAAAAAAAACCTGAAATGCGAGGCGAACGCGCTGGCCCTCCGGCGTGCGCGTTCGACCTCTGAACCACTTCCTTCAGGGGAACAGAAGTGCCGGTTTCCCGCGCATGCGCAGTGCATGCAAGAAACCGGCACTTTCGTTCCGTCCACGGGTGAGTACATAGTGTCTACACACCCGTGGCGAGCCTAATTTCTGCCCCATTAATTTGGAGAGAAACTGAATGGCCACTTTATGTAAACTGGTATTTATTTTGAGCTATCTGTGGTTGTTAACTCAGTAAAGATTAGTACAATTTCCTCTTTAAATTTAAAAAATAACAGCCTGACTGTTTTTAACCAAAGCATTCCACTACACACTGCATTTCTTCCACAGCACTTTTTTCCCAAAATTTGTTTTAATTGACCTTATCCAAAATATCATATACATTTCCAGTAATACAAGTCAGATACAGATACCTACAACAAAAATCACATAGTTCTCTTCCTTGTGTTCAAATCCATCCATGGCCTCGCCCCTTCCTGTCTCTTACCTCCTCCAGCCCTACAACCCTCCCAGAACTCTGCGCTCTTCCAATTCTGGCCTCTTGCGCATCCCCGATTTACTTTGCTCCATCATTGCCAGCAGTGTCTTCAGCCGTCTAGGCCCTAAGCTCTGGAATTCCCTACTTAAACCTCTTTATTTCTTTACCTCTCTCTCCTCCTTTAATTTGGTCACCAAGTGGTGCTGGAAAATTGTGGATCCAAACCTAGATCCTGAAAGTGTACAATAGTGTGCTGTGAAGCACTGAATAGTATCCCTTTTGGTGGTTCAGTGTCAAATTTTGTCTGATAACATTCCTGTAAAGTGCCTCGAGACATTTTACTACATTAAAGGCACAATATAAATGCAAGTTATTGTTGTAGTAGTGCAATAAATTATTTCCTCTCTATCCAGATTATCAATATACTGAGTCTAATTCTAACATACATGCACTGGCACACAAGAGGATGTCTCTCTTACTGGACTGAGATTCTGTCATTGCAATAAAATAATCTAAACTTTCCTCCTTGTGAGGAAATATCTATCTTCTCTATGGCATATCCCTCTTATGATGATTCATTTGAGATTGCTATGAAAAACAGGGAAATGGTGTTGGAAAATTGTGGATACAAACCTGAATCCTGAAAGTGTTCAATAGTATGCTGATAGAAAGAACCATCGGCTAACGTGTTCAAATCCAGCACCAACATTACATATTGCCTGTGAAAAACATTTATTAAACGAAATAGCTCCTTCTAATACTTTTATTAAGGATGCATGATGGTTCACCTCATAAATCAATGGCTTACCAACGTTCACATTCTTTTCACTTCTTGGGGTATCTTAAAACACATGTCCTAGATTACATCATTAAGCATTCTTAAACCTTAACCGAGTCTCACAGTTCTGTCATATGCTACACCAATAAAATAAAGCTAAGTAAAAACACTCATGCACACCTTTCTCAGGTTAAGTGTCAGTTTAGTTAGCATTGAAGGTCAAAAGGTTATGGACTCGAGCCCGATTCCACTGACACTTCAGCTCCCTCTGAGATAGTAACCAGAAGTGCTGTCTTTTATATGAGACATTAAACTAAGGCTCTGTATGTTTGTTCAGGTGGATGTTAAAGATCCCACTGCACTTTTCCAAGAGTAGAGAATTTCTCCAGTGTCCTATCCAACATTTATCCCTCAACCAAAAATGCCAAAACAGATTAATAGGTCATGCATCTGATTGTTGTTTGTGGAACCTTGCTGTACACAATGTGGCTGCTCCATTTGCCTAGAGTGACTACATTTCAAAAATAGCTCTGAAGAATTTTGAGGCACCAAGGATGTGAAAGGTGCTATATAAATGCAAGTTCTTTCTTTTATTAAATCTGCTATTTTCTTGACAATATTTTTTGAGTCACCTTAATACATTATCAATGAGCACACCAACAGCTGCGAGGTAAATTTTGTTAGTAGTGGTTTTGTTTCCAGATACATAGGCTACAAGCTACACAGTTATCTGAAGAGATGCAACGCCTTCACATAGACAATGTCAACTGACATCAGGTGGCATAGAAACTCAATTAAGCAATGATGCATGGATGTATTAGACAGATATATAAGTAGCTATAGGGGAGTTACAAGATATCTCCTTATGCTGATGAAAGCAGGCCCCATGCCTGTTTGCATCAACTATAAGATTTATGTGGGCAATTGCTGGCCAGTCACTGGGCAAATAGCCCAATTCTGCGCCAGCAATTGCTTTTTCGGAACCCCCGCAGATGGCCTGTCAATGCATACATTGACAGGCCGCAAGTTCCGGATTTCGCACATGCAGAAATCTGGAGCTTGTGGGGCATTTCAAAGGGATTATGACGGCATACTCAGAGTACGCCGTCACAGACACCGCAATTTCAGGGCCTCTAAATCATTTCAGAAATAAATTCAAGAGGCATAATGGGTTGCGCACCCACGCATGCATATTCTATTCAATACCATTCTCTTCAATTTCTTAGTCATGTGTTTGGAGGGGTAAGAAGAGGATCGCCGCAAACATATCAATCTTCTTCACAACATTTTGCACAAATCTCTGGATATGAATTCATCTCTAAGCCTTATCCAGACAAGCCAAGATAAATTACGTTTTCATTCAGCAACTGCAATTACTCTCATACCATTACAATTTAATTTTTATTTCAGCCTTCCTGATATTTAACAGTAATGAGGCACCACAATGCTAAGTGAAAGAACTATGAACATTCTCTACCATGTACATGTTGTGATACACAATAAGAACTAACTCTGTTAACCAATGTTCCCTGTAAGCTGCGCACAGCCAGCTTGCCAACTTTTCAATAGAAAAACCGCGCATGCACGTTATTTTGAATGGGCCGTGCGGCCCAGAAAAAATCATTGCTATTCTGTCCCTTATCTTTGTTCATCTGAGGATACGTGCTTCCTTTCTTATGCCATACTGGTTTAGTCTTATTACATTTTTTTTTCTCATTCTGTTACTTTTCCTTTCTTCTCTTACTTGCTCTATTTGGCATGTATCTGCTTGTTCCATCTTCCATTCATACCAAATTATATTATTCCTTATCTACTGCTTCCCACCTGAATTTCCATGTGATTTAATAAATGCATTTTTCTTTTTACTGGAAATAATTTTCTTTCCAAACTAGCTGTTCCTAATTAATGTTATCCATATCTAGTGTTAAGAGAGATTAGCTTTTACAGTGTTGGGGGATTATCAATTTGGCTAATAGGAGTGATAAAGATATTTTAAAATGTTATTTTGCTTCTCGGTCTTCAACACTTAGCAAATTCAACTTGATGTCCCAGAAAAAAACAATCACCCCAAATACCTTGCTTAAAACATCTTCTGAGAAGCAAACTTTGCCAAGTTACTATCTGTGTATATTTGTGATATTTTGTTTAGAATTTTTGAACTTTTATTAGCAAGTTAGGCTTTTGATTTTGCTCTCATTCTCAACAGCCAGCCAAGAATCAAAAAGAACCGGGCTTTGCTTTCAGTTGTTTAAGATTTGGTAATACCTCATCGATAAAAAAGTCACCAAATAATCAGAGTTTTGCTGCATACCTTTCAGTAAATCTGAGTGACTCTCCACACCTTAACATCACAAGAACAAAGAGCCACCAATAGCAGAACTGATTCTGAAAGAGTTATCACAAACATTTGTATTTTAAAATTATACTTTAAAATTAAATTAAATATTACAAAGTAGAAATTATGTTTATGCTCTCTTACTTATGGATTGTACACGTAGCAGGTGGCACTTTCTAGTATTGCTGAATAAAACTACATGGCTATTTCAGCTAGACAATCATTTTTTTTTTCTTTCAAAAAAGACCAAATTTGAATTACTTATTGGTCAGAACAAAGATTAGTTCTACCCTGGAGGTATTTTGTTCAAACTTATTTGAAAGTTAATGCTGATCACAAACCTGCACAAAATATTCCTGGTACCTCACTGCGCAGTATAACTGTTCGAACATTTTTATCACATTTTATTTCTTCTATAGCTTCCGTCATCTAAACAAAAGAAAATATTAAAATACAAGTCAAAAATTTCCTAGTGACAATGTCAAAAGAATAACATAAGAACATAAGAAATAGGAGCTGGGGTAGGCCATTTAAGCCTGCTCCACCATTCAACAAGAGCATGGCTGATCTTCTACCTCAACTCCACCTTCCCACACTAGCCCCATATCCCTTAATTCCCTTCATTACCAAAAATTTATCGACCTCCGAATATAGAATTTATAGCATAGAAATAGGCCACTCAACCCAACTTGTCTGTACCGGTGTTTAGGCTCCACGTGAGCATCCTCCCACCCTATCTGCATAACCTCTAATCCCTTCTTCCTCATGAAGTTATCTAGCTTCCCCTTAAAGGCATCTATGCTATTCGCCTCAACTACTCCATGTGGTAGCAAGTTCCACATTCTAGCCACTCTCTGGGTAAAGAAGGTTCTCCTGAATTCCTTATTGGATTTATTAGCGATTGTCTTCTATTTATGGCCTCTAGTTTTGGACACCCCAACAAGTGGAAACATCTTTTCTAAGTCTACCCTATCAAATCCCTTCATAATTTTAAAGACTTCTATTACATCACCCTCAGCCTTCCCTTTTCCATAGAATAGAGTCCCAGCCTGTTCAGTCTTTCCTGAAAGGTATAACCTCTTAGTTCTGGTATCATCCTTGTAAATCTTTTTTGCACCTTCTCCAATGCCTCTATATCCTTTTTGTAATATGGGGACCAGAACTGTGCACAGCACTCCAAGTGTGGTTTAAGCAAGGTTCTATACAAGTTTAACAGAACTTCTCTGCTTTTCAATTCTATTCCTCTAGAAATGAGCCCCAGTGCTTTGTTTGCATTTTTAATGGCCTTGAAACTTGCGTTGCTACTTTTAATGATTTTGAATGTGTACCCCCATATCCCTTTGCTCCTCTACCCCATGTAGACTCTTATTTTCCAAGGAGTATCTAGCCTCCTTATTCCTCCTACCAAAATGCACCACCTAACACTTATCTATACTGAAATTAATTTGCCATTTACATGCCCATTTAGCAAGTTTATTAATGCCTTCTTGTATTTTGTCGCAGTCTTCCTCAGTATTAACTATACCCTCCAATTTGGAATCATCCACAAATTTTGAAATTGTACTTCCGATTCCAGAATCCAAATCGTTTATGTAATGGTGAACAGCAGTGGTCCCAGCACCGATCTCTGTAGAACACCATTTCTCATCTTTCACCCCTACTCTCTGTTTTGTAGCCAGCTTAATATCCATTCTGCTACTTGTCCCCTGACTCCACATGCTCTGACCTTAGTTGTGAGTCTACTATGCAGTACCCTATCGAAGGCCTTTTGAAAATCCAAGTATATTACATCTACATTACCCTTTCTGTTACTTCTTCAAAGAATTCAATAAGGTTGGTTACGCATGACTTCCCGTTTGAAATCCGTATGGACTATTCTTCATTATATTTTCGGTTTTTCTATTACATCTTTGAGTAAAAATGTAATTATCTTTCCTACCGCTAACATTAAGCTAACTGGTCTATTGTTCACTGGACTTGTTCTATCTCCCTTTTTAAATATAGGAATAACATTAGTTGTTCTCTAATCCTTTGGCATGCTACCCGCCACCATCTCAGCACAACCCCAGCCCGGCATGAGGTTGAAAAGGCCATCCGACAACTGAAGAACAACAAGGCCTCAGGATCAGATGGAATCCCTGCCGAGGCGCTAAAGCATGGCGGAGAAGCACTACTGGCACGAATTCATGAACTCATATCTCTTATCTGGAAGGAGGAGAGCATGCCAGGGGATCTCAGAGACGCCGTAATTGTGACCATCTTCAAGAAAGGTGACAAGTCCGATTGCGGTAATTACAGAGGAGTTTCCCTGCTATCTGCCACATGGAAAGTCATCGCAAGAGTCCTCCTCAATCGCCTTCTCCCAGTGGCTGAAGAGCTCCTCCTAGAGTCGCAATGCGGATTCTGCCCACTAAGGGGCACAATGGACACGATCTTCACCGTGCGCCAATTACAAGAGAAATGCAGGGAACAGCGCCAACCGCTGTACATGGCCTTCTTTGACCTCACAAAGGCCTTTGACACTGTCAACCGTGAGGGATTATGGAGTGTCCTCCCCAAATTCGGCTGCCCTCAAAAGTTTGTCACCATCCTCCGCCTGCTTCACGACGACATGCAAGCCGTGATCCTGACCAACGGTTCCACCACAGACCCAATTCATGTACGGACCAGGGTCAAGCAAGGCTGTGTCATCGCACCAATGCTCTTCTCGATCTTCCTTGCAGCAATGCTCCATCTCACCCTCAGTAAGCTCCCCGCTGGAGTGGAGCTACTTTACAGAACAAATAGGAAACTGGTCAACCTCCGTCGCCTCCAATCCAGATCCAAGGTCGTCCCTTCCTTGGTCATCGAATTACAGTATGCAGATGATGCTTGCATCTGCGCATACTCGGAGGTCGAACTCCAAACCATCGTTAACACCTTCACCAAAGCATACGAGAGCATGGGCCTTATACTAAACATCCGTAAGACAAAGGTCCTCTACCGACCTGCCCCCGCCACACAGTACTGCCCCCCGATTATCAAAATCCATGACAAGGCCTTGGACAACGTGGACCACTTTCCATACCTCGGGAGCCTATTGTCAACAAGGGCAGACGTCGATGACGAAGTCCAACACCGCCTTCAGTGTGCCAGTGCAGCCTTCGGTCACCTGAGAAAGAGAGTGTTTGAAGACCAGGACCTCAAACCCGGCACCAAGCTCATGGTCTACAGAGCAGTAGTAATACCCGCCCTCCTGTATGCTTCAGAGACATGGACCATGTACAGCAGGCACCTCAAAGCACTGGAGAGGTACCACCAACGCTGCCTCCGCAAGATCCTGCAAATCCATTGGCAGGATAGGCGCACCAACGTCAGTGTTCTCGCTCAGGCCAATTTCGAAGCTTTGACCACGCTCGATCAGCTCCGATGGACGGATCACATCGTCCGCATGCCCGATACGAGACTCCCAAAACAAGCGCTTTACTCGGAGCTCCGACACGGCAAGAGAGCCCCAGGTGGGCAGAGGAAACGCTTCAAGGACACCCTCAAAGCCTCCTTGGAAAAGTGCAACATCCCCACTGACACCTGGGAATCCTTGGCCCAAGACCGTACAAAGTGGAGGAGAAGCATCCAGGAAGGCGCCGAATACCTCAAGTCTCTTCGCCGGGAGCAAGCGGAAGCCAAGCGCAAACAGCGGAAGGCGCGCACGTCAACCCAAGCACCCCACCCACCCGCCCCTTCAACCACCGTCTGCCCCACCTGTGACAGAGACTGTAGGTCCCGCATTGGACTCATCAGTCACCTAAGAACTCATTTTTAGTGTGAAAGCAAGTCATCTTCGGTTCTGAGGGACTGCCTAAGAAGAAGAAGGATGCAGTACCCTATCGAAGGCCTTTTGAAAATCCAAGTATATTACATCTACTACGTTACCCTTTCTGATACTTCTTCAAAGAATTCAATAAGGTTGGTTACACATGACTTCCCGTTTGAAATCCATATGGATTCTTCATTATATTTTCAGTTTTTCTATTACATCTTTGAGTAAAAATGTAATTATCTTTCCTACCACTAACATTAAGCTAACTGGTCTATTGTTCACTGGACTTGTTCTATCTCCCTTTTTAAATATAGGAATAACATTAGTTGTTCTCTAATCCTCTGGCATTATACCGTTTTCTAATGAATTTTTATAAATATATAATCGTGCCTCTATTTGTATATTGTGCCTCTACTCGTACAATCGTGCCTTTACTATAAACAACAGATTTATAGACTTGGTTGTGCTTACCATTTCCACAAGATTTTTGCTGATTGCATTTTTGGACTGTGGTCTATTTATTCCAAATACAACAATTCCTGTTAAAATAAACAGAGTGGAAATAATCAGTCAACAGATTTCTAATTAAATTTGTAGAATTTCTAAACAAAAATAATAAATTAGAATAAATCCTAAGGAATGGTGGGGCCAATTAGGGACAAAAAAGGAAATCTTCTTGTAAAGGCAGAGGGCATGACTGAGGTACTGAATGAGTACTTTGCATCTGTCTTCACAAAAGAAGAGGATGAAGTTAATGTCACAATAGAGGAAGGGATGGAGGGGGGGGGGGGTTAGAGATATTGGATTGGATAGGATAAAAATAGATGGAAAGGAGGTGCTAAACAGGTTTGCATCTCTCAAAGTTAACATGTCACCCAGTTCATAGGAGCTGCATCCTAGGTTGCTGAGGGAAGCTTGGGTGGAGATAGCAGAAGCTCGGACCACAATCTTTCAATCCTTCTTGGATATGGGAGTGGTGCCAGAGAACTGGAGGATTGTAAATGTTACACCCCTGTTCAAAAAAGGAGGGATAAACCTGGTAACTACAGGCCATTCAGTCCAATGTCAGTGGTGAGAAAACTATTTGAGACCATTGTGAAGGGAAGGACAAAATTAATTCTCACTTGGAGAAGCATGTGATAATAACAGACAGCCAGCACGGATTTGTTAAAGGCAAATCGTGTCTGACTAACCTGATTGAGTTCTTTGATGAAGTAACAGAGAGGGTTGATGAAAGTAGAGCAGTAGATGCTGTACATATAGACTTTCAAAAGGCATTTGATAAAGTACCACATAGCAGACTTATTTCGGAAAATAGAAGCACATGGTAGTAAAAGGACTGTGGTAATTTGGGTACGTAATTGTCTAAATGATAGGAGGCAGTGAGTAGTAATCAACGGATGTTTTTCTGACTGGAGAGAAGTATGCAGTGGGGTCCACCAGGATTCGGTATTAGGACCATTGCTTTTCCTTGTTATATATAAATGACCTGGACTTGGGTATAGGGAGTATAATTTCGAAGATTGCGGATGATACAAAACTGGGCACCGTAGTAAATAGTGAGGAGGATAGTAGCAAACTTTAGGAGGATATAGACAGACTGGTGAAATGGCAGATGCAATTTAATGCGGCTAAGTGTGAAGTGATGCACTTTGGGAGGAACATGGAGAAGCGGTATAATCGAAATGTTACTATTTTGAGGGGGCTGCAAAAGTAGAAGGACCTGGAAATATTCACAAATCCTTGAAGGTGGCAGGGCAAGTTGATAAGATGGTTAAGAAAGTGTATGGGATACTTGGTTTGTAAATAGGAGCATTGAATACAAAACAAGGAAGTCATGCTAAACCTTTACAAATCACTGGCTAGGCCTCAGCTGCAGTATTGTGTACAATTCTGGGCACTACACTTTAGGAACGATGTCAAGGCCTTGGAGAGGGTACAGAGGAGGTTTACCAGGGATGAGGGACTTTAGTTAAATGGAGAGATTGGAGAAGCTAGGATTGTTCTCATTAGAGCAGAGAAGGTTAAGGGGAATCCAATAGAGTATTCAAAATTATGAGGGGTTTTGACAGAACAAGTAGGGAGAAACTGTTTCCTCTGGCAAGTGGGTAGGTAACCAGAGATCATAGATTTAAAATAATTGGCAAAAGAGCTAGAGGGCAAATGAGGACACATTGTTTCCACAAAGAACGTTGTTAAGGTCTGGAACGCACTACCTGAAAGTGTGGTGAAATCAGATTCCAAAGTAACTTTCAAAAGGGAATTGGACATGCACTTGAAGAGGACTAACTTGCAGTTATGGGGAAAAAGCTGGGGTGTGGGACTAAATTGGATAGCTCTTTCAAAGAGATGGTACAGGCATGATGGGCCAAATGGCCTCCTTCTGTGCTGTAAGATTCTATGATTATACATCATTACTATTGCACCTGCAGTCGTGGAAGTGTGAACTTTGCACTCACAGTCCTTGCCAGTTTGCACTCTGAGCATTAAACATAGCATGGAACTATTACACTTCACAAAGTTAACTATTCAGATCACAAGAAAAAAAAGAGCTGTCAACAGTACGATAGACTCCGAAAGACTGTGGGTACTGAAGAATTTGTATTATTAATCATGCTTTAAAAATGTTTCAATTAAATGAAAAACTTTGTTTTGATCATTTTAACATGGTCATATATAAATCTAATAAACAGATTATAATTTAATGATGTACTGATGATCTTACACATACAATGTGGTCTCTTTTCCCTAGAAGCCACAGCTGGAACATCTCAACTACACTAGTATTTTTGTATAAAACAAATTAAGGAATTGTGACCATTGGTTTACCAGGAAATAGCCAGCTCATGACATCAGCACAACACAAACCATTTACCCAGAGGTTCATGGGTTATGCAGTCCTAATGTCACTCTGTTGTTTACTTCTCAGTAAGTCACTGTGCTCGTCATTTATATCTGGTCCACTAATAATTAAATAATATTACTGTTAACAAAATTAAACTGAAATTATAGTTATTATATTTTGAAAGGTGGGAGATGTAATTTTATACAGCGGTTCTCAAGATAGGAATTTTAAGTGGAAAAATGTAGACCTTATTATGAAAAACTTTATTTTGAAAAAGGTCTCAAATATGAATTTTAATGAGGTGAAATAATGGTTATATTATCCTTTTTGATTTTTTTTTGCACTATGTTTTAAACAGCAGGAATCACAATTTAGACCAGAGGAAGCTGCCATTAGTTTACAAATTTATGTTGATATCGGCAATATCATAATGAATGGAAAACAGACTACATGATACTAGAATCCCTAGCAATATCTATTGATTCACAAGAGAAAGTATCCACACATTTTGGTTTGTTTACTTCTAGCCAAAATGTACATAATCTCTGCTGAAAATGATTACACCTGGTCTATCTTTGTCCTCTTCCATAACTACACTAAATCTAACTGAATTATGATCACTACCACCAAAATGCTCTCCCACTGATACCCCTGCCACCCTCCCAGCTTCATTCAGTCCAGAACTGCCCCCTCTCTTATTGGGTTTACTACGTATTGGCTAAAAAAATTCTGCTGAATGCATTTTAAGAATTCTGCACCCTCTATACCTTTACACTAATTCTATCCCAGTTAATTTTAGGGTAGTTGAAATCCCCTACTATTACTGCCCTACTCATCAGCAAAGGTTTTGGAAAAGGATAAAACGTTCCACCCAAACTTGGGGGTTATGAAAGTATGAAAAACCCACCAGATGTACACCTGTGCAAGACAAGGACCCACCTAGTAAAGGTACTAATTGAATCAAGGAAACAAGTACACTCCTACTGCGGAATTAAGTAAGTCAATGCTGTGCAACCGGGGAATGGGAGGATAACTGCAATCTTAGACAAATCAGATAATGCTACTGCTAACTAAAATGGCCCGGACCCTCGCAAGCAGCCTTACTTTGCTCAGAGGAGCTATGTCAAATCAATGTACTACCAAAGTTTACAGCCCCAGCTAGGAAAAGGGGGAAAGTTGCCAAAGATAGGATTGATACGTCAGTGAAGGCACTAGAACCCCTGTTTCTACAGGAGTAACTGGAAGAATTTTCAAAGTTCAGCCTAAACATGTTGACCTCTTAGAAGGCTGGTGTGGATAGCAATGCTCAGCTTCAGTTCATTGACCCAGTTGTCGCTGCGTGCCCAAAGGCGAGGGAGATAATTTTGGATGCCTTCAAGAGCCAACTTGAGGAGGACCTTGCAACAAACTCCAGCTTTCGATGGAAAAGTCTACCACCAAGAGATAGAAAGTCTTGAGCTTATTGGACTTAAGGTCTTTATCCATAAGCGAAAGCTCATTCATCTGGATGCCATATTAACTGACACTCTCAACCTCCTTCAGGGATTACTCAACTACTGAAATACAAAGATACCCCATCAAAGACCTGGCCTCTCTTTTTCCACCTAGAATACCAACTATTGGATGGCAAAAAGACTGAAATCCTTCTTTTCCTTTCCCAGGAACAGTTATGCATGTAACAGTCAATGTCTGTTTCATCCAAGCTTGTCTAGTCCATGAAACCCACCTCCTGCTCCCTCAACCCTATTCCCACTTTTTTTTTAAACTCAGTTCATGAGGTGGGCGGCGCAGGCAAGGCCAGCTTTTATTGCCCATCCTTAATTGACATCGAGAAGGTGGTGGTGAGCTGCCTTCTTGAACCACTGCAATCATGAGGTGAAGGTACTCCCACAGTGCTGTTTGGGAGGGAGTTCCAGGATTTTGACCCAGCGATGATGAAGCAATGGCGATACATTTCCAAGTTGGGATGGTGTGTGACTTGGAGGGGAACTTGGAGGTGATGGTGTTCCCATGCGCCCTTATCCTTCTAGGTGGTAGAGGTCGCGGGTTTGGCAGGTGCTGCCGAAGAAGCCTTGGCGAGTTGCTGCAGTGCATCTTGTATATGGTACACACTGCAGCTACGGTGGTGAAGGGAGTGAATGTTTAAGGTGTTGGATGGGGTGCCAATCAAGCAGGCTGCTTTGTCCTGGATGGTGTCGAGCTTCTTGAGTGTTGTTGGAGCTGCACTCATCCAGGCAAGTGGAAAGTATTCCATTACACTCCTGACTTGTGCTTTGAGATGTTGGAAAATCTTTGGGGAGTCAGAAGGTGAGACACTCGCCACGGAATACCTAGCCTCTGACCTGCTCTTGTAGCCACAGTATTTAGGTAGCTGGTCCAGTTAAGTTTCTGTTCAATGGTGATCCTCAGGACGTTGATGGTGGGGGATTCGGCGATGCTAATCCCATTGAACATCAAGGAGCGGTGGTTAGACTCTCTCTTGTTGGAGATAGTCATTACCTGGCACTTGTGTGGCGCGAATGTTACTTGCCATTTATCAGCCCAAGCCTGAATGTTATCCAGGTCTTGCTGCATGTGGGCACGGACTGCTTCATTATCTGAGGAATTGCGAATGGAACTGAACACTGTGCAATCATCAGCGAACATCCCCATTTCTGGCCCTATGATGGAGGGAAGGTCATTGATGATGCAGCTGAAGATGGTTGGGCCTAGGACACTGCCCTGAGGAACTCCTGCAGCGATGTCCTGGGCCTGAGATGATTGGCCTCCAACAACCACAACCATCTTCCTTTGTGCTCGGTCTGACTCCACCCAATGTAGAGTTTTTCCCCTGATTCCCATCAACTTCAGTTTTACTAGGGCTCCTTGTTGCCACACTCGGTCAAATGCTGCCCTGATGTTAAGGGCAGTCACTCTCACCTCACCTCTTTTGTCCATATTTGGACCAAGCATGAAATAAGGTCTGGAGCCAAGTGGTCCTGGTGGAACCCAAAATGAGCATCGGTGATCAGGTTATTGGTAAGTGCCACTTGATAGCACTGTCGATGACACCTTGCAGCATTTTGCTGATGATTTAGAGTAGACTGATGGGACGGTAATTGGCCGAATTAGATTTGTCCTGCTTTTTGTGGACAGGACATACCTGGGCAGTTTTCCATTGTCGGGTGTTGTAGTAGTATTGTAACACTCAACTTCCCTTCCTGGCCCCCATGTTAGCTGATATTGTTAACGGTTCTCTCTCCTCAGGTACTGTCCCTCTCGCCTTCAAATCTGCCGTCATCACCCCTCTCAAATAACCAACCTTTGACCCCTTTGTCCTTTCAAACTACCGCCTCATCACCAACCTCCCTTTCCTCTCCAAAGCCCTTGAACGTGTTGTCGCTTCCCAAATCCGTGCCCATCTTTCTCCGAACTCCATGTTTGAATCCCTCCAATCAGGTTCCCGCCATGCCACAGTACCGAAACGGCTCTTATCAAAGTCACAGATGACATCCAGTGTGAATGTGACCATGGTAAACTATCTCTCCTCATCCTTCTCGACCAGTCTGCAGCCTTTGACACAGTTGATCACACCATCCTCCTCCAGTGCCTCTCCTCCGTCATCCTGCTGGATGGAACTGTACTTGATGGCTTCCATTCTTATCTATCCAGTCGTAGCCATAAGTTACTTTAGTGGGAGGAAGTGGACTTTGGACTATGCTGCTCAGCTAATGATAGGGTGGATGGTGTGGTCAGTATTTGTGCCAAATTCCTTACAACTGCTCTCGGAAGGGGGAATGACAATGGTCTTGGAGAACCTTGTGTAGCTAGTAAATAGGATTCTGTTTGAAATGCACACACCCTCAGTGCCCCAGAACATAGTTTTTATCCAAAAAAGAGAAGAATCCTAGTGAGCTTGAAAACTACCAAGGAGTATCGCTGATATCAGTGGCTCTTAAGGTAGTTCTTTATATTGTCACAGCATGCATATCAGATGTTCTGGAGGATAGTGCAGCGATCAGAAAGGAACAGCCAGGATTTCATTTTCATGAGGAATGTGTAGGACAGGATTGTGGCTTATACAAATTTGCAGAACACTAAGGATCAGGGGAACCCCACTTACTCTGCTTTTGTACATTTCCGTGAGGCTCTCATCCTAGTGTCTCATAATATCTTGATGAAGCTGTTGGGACTGAAAGGCCAAATCTTTTTCTGGGAGGTGTACTCCAACTCCAAAATTTAAGGGCAGATGAGAAACTCAAAAAGTGAGGCAAGGTTGTCCACTGTTATTCATCCTATTTGATATCTTTATCAATTATGTAGTGGGTGACATTGAATGGAATACCCTCGGAGTGTCTGTTCCAGTTATTGCTCAAAATAGTGCAGCAATCCTTTTCTCAGATCATATTGTGATGGTTCAGAATAACCTATGAATCAAGTGCACTCTATGCACCATCTTGAACAATGGGCTAACCAGTGGGATACAGCAGCAGGAGCCCCCAGTGTGGTATTATGGCCTTGCACAGTTCAAGAGAGTACCTTGATGGTAGTGATGAAAAATACAACTGGTATCACTCCCAGTTGTTGATTCATATTGGTACCTGGAGAACATGGAAAATGCTTACTTCAGTTTTGACACAGTTTTTCAGGATAGCACTAAGAAGGCACAAAAGGTAGTTTGGTCTTTCTCACCTTTCTTCAACAACAACAAAATCTCAATGCATGTAGCATACAAGACGTGTCTAAACTGTTTCCTTTATATGTCAAAATCCCAAGGGCTGCAATGAAATGGTTTCCTCCAACCCATGTGCAAGATCCAGGACTAAGCTGCGAGGTGAATCAGTGGCAAAAAAGGGAAACAGCTTGCAGAGAGCGAGGGCTCCGGAGTACACCCCTCTGTCAACTGACTGCCCAGGAAAGGGAAATCACCTTCACAGTGCGCATAACGCTTTGCTAAGACTGTTCACATAGGGATCTGGATAAACAGGTGGTCATGAGCAGGCCTGGTGCATGTGGCTGAAAAGAAGCAAGCTGCCCTGTGTCGGTCATTTCACCAAACAGAAAGCAGGTGCTTGTTGGATAGCTGATGAGGAAGCTCTCAGACTTGGGATTACAACTGTATGAGAACATATGCGGATATATCCAGGGCTCAATACCGTATCATTGGGTTGCAGAGAGGAATGTATCTGCATTGATTAGTTGCCTGATAATCAACTAGTGACTGGCCTCCTTGGATGGAGAGGTAAGCGTTTCTTTGGAGTTCAGCTGGGTACAGGATGACAACCTTGGTAATGAAAGCGTGGAACCAAGTTAACTCTCTGCGGTAGACTTCGTAATCCAATATCTGAACCAGGCAGGTTCACAGAACTCCAGGGTACTGTTAATGATTGACCAGCCAGCCTGGCTGGGTATTGAAAGGAAAATAATAGCTAGGGATCCACTCCTGATCCCGATCCAATGACCCCTGCAGGAACTATATCTGCACGGAGATTAGCTGAGGAGAGAACTGAGCTCAACTCTGACGCCCCTGTCAAAATGCTTGCTGAGCCTCATGGGCAAGCCTCGCACATGAATAATGGTCATATGGGCGAGGTACCAGCGAGTGACAAGTATCACTTACCCCAGATGGAGTCAACATGTTCAGGGGAGGGGGAGGGGAGAAGGGAGAAAGATTCAGGGAAAATTTGCAGGAGAAAAAGAGACTATAATAAATACAAATCTGTCTATACAGCATCAAGTGGTAAATAGTCTAATGCTACAAAGTCTCCAGTCCAGTGTTTTTCCCCTACTGCTGACAGTAGCTCAGACAAATCTCACTCATTTGGAGTGACTGTTGTTGGGTTTAAAAATATAACGAACAGAATATAAAAAATACATCTTGATATATTTCACTTTCAAAAATATAGTGCAACATAATTTTAAATAGTTTTGTAATTTGTGTCGCTCTGTTTAATCATAAATCTCACTCCCCACAGTTCAATGTTGACATATTATTGCTGATGTGATTGAATTGTACTACTGTTAGTGAAACTAAACTCATTACAATTATTACATTTTAATAGGAGAGACGCAAACAAGGTTTGCAATCCCAACAAGGCATACCACGAGGGGCAACGATAGCCAGCAAGAATATTATGCTCCATTTAACACAAACCCATTTGATTATTGTGATCCTAGCATTGGGACTAGGATAAGGGCAAGCTATTTACAGGTTCTATTTACCTGCATAGGGTAAGGAACTGTGCCCGGGACCAACTAAAAGTTGAGGTAAAATGTAGGCCCAATAAGTAAGTCTTTTATACTCAACAACTTGTACATTCACCAAAAATAACACACTGCTTTAAAAAAAAACTTGCTCATGGTAAATCAGATTAATACACAGTTTAATAAAGACTGGACTGTTAGACAATATAATGTAAAAATGTATCATTCTGCTGTTAAGTTGGAGCTGTGTCCTTTTAAAGCCACAAAGTCTCATTGTTGTTAAGCAAACACAAGCTCGTATCAATCAAACTTTACTTGATGTTTGGTCAGAAAACTATGCAGATTTTAAAGTGCTTATGTCGCAGGCTCCAGGTGACTGGCTTTCTCTTCTTGAGAGTAAAATGTTTTGCATCTGTAATAAAATGTAATGTCTGGTCTCTGAGATCTGGGCTATGACAGACATGCACGAGATATATTTTTTACTATATATACTAGCAGATCTCCTGTGCCATTGCTTTTTCATACTGTCAGGAACATTATACCAGGTAAAGTGTAGATTTGAGTCCCTTAAGACTACAAAGTCTAATTGCTGTTAATTTGCATTCTTTGGAACTGAATTTTATTTAAGAGACTCCAATATTTTGCATTCCTGGAGAGATGCTTTTTGCTTTTCTTTGAAATGTGACACATAAATTTGAATGATGCAAAGTGTGACATAAATGTGATGGGCAGAAAATTGCACGAGAGGTACTGTTTTTATAACATTCCTAGTTGATCTCCAGTAGCATTGTTCAGAGGACACCATGTTTTATAAAGAAGTGAATCTATTATGGCATTACTCACAATCAATGAGCTAATATGTTATTTAGGAGAAAGGTACTTGTTTCTAAAAATTTAGGAGGACGTGTCGGAGCAATGAAGGCAACTGGGAAACTGAGCGTTTGTTGTTGGGGGGGGGGGGGAGGTGCTGCAAGGGTAACTGGGAAAGAAGAGTAGCAAAGGTTTCAGGGTTAGTAGGTACATAGGAATACATCAAGTCACAAAGGTCTGGGGAAAAAAGTTGCCATGGGGATAAAGAGTACTGGGACTACTGAAATAGTGAGCACTTGGAATAGGGGCATGGGGTGGTGAGAATTCAAATTGGTGGCTAGGAGCAATGAATATTTGGGGTTGGAGTAATTGGTATTGGAGGAAGGTAGTGAGCATGGGAGTACTGAGGGGAATCAGTACTGGAAAATTGAGTGAAGCATGCAGAAGATTGTGAGCAATTGGGAAAGTGAATAGTTGGAAGCTAAGCAATGGGCATTGGGACAGTAAGCATTGGCAGGATAGTAGGTACAGGAAAGTGTATTTAAGCAGAACCTACTGATAGATCATTTGGGGCATTTATTCCGAATATCCTTCCAAACCTGACTAATAATACACGCCTTCTAGTAATTGCTACCTGTTTATATGAGTTATTGTTTTTAACTTCTCAGTATAAACAAGTAAAAGACAACTGCTCTAACCATTTCTAAACACATTAAAAGCACTATAAAAATACAAGTGTTCTTATAAAATATAAGAACTCCACTTTGATGAGACAATATTTAATATTTATTTGGTCAAACATATAACATACTGGAAACAATCCTTTCAATATAGCAACTGGATTATCTCAAGAGGCTGTGCTTATTTTAAATCTTCCTGGATCGCAAAAACAAAAATCACTATCCCTATGATTTCATCTAATAAAAGAACTGACTGATTGGGGGAGGGCAGAAATGACATAAACTAGATTTATCTTCAAAGGCACTCTAATACAAGATGGGCATTTTTGAACACCTGTTGTAAACAAAAAAGTTGGAGAATTCGCGATTTACCCAATTTTTTTAATGGTTTTTTACATTTAAAAAAAATCTAATTACTTCCATGGTCCTATTTCCAAAATCTTACTTTGAGGGCATAGATAGTGGAGTAAGGAACGATCAGGTTATAGTATCTTTTGCTCCAATGAGATTTGACATCATATTTTGGGGATGGAATGCGTGGGAAGAAAATGTAAATTTGGAAAAATAGTTTTGTTCAATTATGATTGGTAAATAATAAAAGTAGAAAATAACCAATTAGAAAGGAGAAACATTACAGACTGAACCAATGAAGAAGAAACGACGACAAGCCTTCCCCGCAAACATAAACGTTTAAGTGAAACCTGCACACACTTACAACCTTGAATTCTGATCTATCCCACTCTGAAAATGATGACAAGCCCATCTGATCATAAATGTCACTCCTGGCGTGCAGCGGTATTGAGAGCTCCTCCTCCGTCACCCCCCACCCGGGCAATGTGACCCCGTGTGTTACCTGCCGACTCCTCCTCCTCCAGGTAATACACCAGCAGCTCCGCCCCGGGCCCAGTTGCCGACCCCGAGGCGCTTTCACTGTAGCATTTCGCTGCAGGCGGAACCACAACCTTCACAGCCCGGCTCTTAAATGCAGCGGACCCTCTCCCGGCTCCCGAGTAACGGAGCGCCGAGCAGGGAGTAAACAGAGCACCGACTGCCCGACACAGGACCCGCGGCCTGGAAACAACCGTCAGCGCCGCCATAGTAACCGCCCGTCAACTATGACCTCTGTGCGTCTCAGCAGCATCTGACTCCCTGCCACGCCTCCCACAATCCCCAGCGTCCCGTCCCACGCAGAAAAAAAAGGGCAGGTGCAACGCGGCAATGTTACAATAACAGTACAGGAAACCGGTCCTGTTATAATCCGCAGACACAATGTTGCATCACGATATTTACATAATAGCAATTATTTTTATTCGTTTCTGGGATGTGGACGTTGCTGGCAAGGTCATTTATTGCAGCTGCAGTCAGTGTGGTGAAGGTACTCCCGCAGTGCTGTTGGGGCCGGAGTTCCAGGATTTTGACCCAGTGATGATGAAGGAACGCAATATACTGTAGTGCCAAGTCAGGATGATGTATAACTTGGAGGGGAACTTGCAGGTGATGGTGTTCCCATACGCCTGCTGCCCTTGTCCTTCCAGGTGGTAGAGATTGTGGGTTTCGAAGGTGCTGTCGTAGAAGCCTTGGGGAGTTGCTGCAGTGCATCTTGTAGATGGTACACACTGCAGCCACGGTCACCGGTGGTAGAGGGAGTGAATGTTTAAGGTGGTAGATGGGGTGCCAATCAAGCAGGCTGCTTTATCCTGGATGGTGCCGAGCCTCTTGAGTGTTGGAGCTGCACTCATCTAGGCAAGTGGAGAGTATTCCATCACACTTCTAATATGTGCCTTGTAGCTGTGGAAAGGCTTTGGGGAGTTAGGAGGTGAGACACTCGCCACAGAATACCTAGCCTCTGACCTGCTCTTGTAGCCACAGTATTTATGTGGCTGGTCCAGTTAAGTTTCTGTTCAATAGTGACCCCCAGGATGTTGAAGGAAGGGGTAATGCTGTTGAATGTCAAGGGATGGTGGTTAGACTCTGTCTTGTTGGAGATAGTCATTGCCTGGCACTTGCCACTTATCAGTCCAAGCTTGAATGTTGTCCAGGTCATGCTGCATGCGGACATGGACTGCTTCATTATCTGAGGACTTGCGAATGGAACTGAACAATGTGCAATCATCAGCGAGCATCCCCTCCTCTGACGTTATGTTGGAGGGAAGGTCATTGATGAAGCACCTGAAGATGGTTGGGCCTAGGACACTGCCCTGAGGAACTCCTGCAGCGATGTCCTGGGGCTGAGATGATTGACCTCCAACAACCATAGAAGATAGGAGCAGGAGTAGGCCATTCGGCCCCTCGAGCCTGCTCCGCCATTCGATGAGATCATGGCTGATCATCCAAACTCTTCCTTTGTGATAGGTATGACTCCAGCCAGTGGAGAGTTTTCCCCAATTCCCATCGACTTCAATTTTACTAGGGCTCATTCATGCCACACTCGGTCAAATGCTCCCTTGATGCCAAGGGCAGTCACTCTCACTTCACCTCTGGAATTCAGCTCTTTTGTCCATGTTTGGACCAAAACTGTAACGAGGTCTGGAGCCCAGTGGTTTTGGCAGAACCCAAACTGAGCATCGGTGAGCAGGTTATTGGTGATTAAGTGCCGCTTGATAGCACTGTCGACGACACCTTTCATCATTTTGTTGATGATTGAGAGTAGACTGATGGAGCGGTAATTGGCCGAATTGCATTTGTCCTGCTTTTTGTGGACAGGACATACCTGGGCAGTTTTCCACATTGTCAGGTAGATGTCAGTGTTGTAGCTGTACTGGAACAGCTTGGCTAGAGGTGTGGCTAGTTCTGGAGCACAAGTCTTCAGCACAACAGCCGGGATGTTGTCGGGACCTATAACCATTTCTTGATATCATGTGGCGTGAATAGAATTGGATGAAGATTGGCTTCTGTGATGGTGGGGACCTCAGGAGGAGGCCGATATGTATCATCCACTCAGCCCTTCTGGTGGAAGATGGTTGCAAATGCTTCAGCCTTGTCTTTTGCACTCGCGTGCTGGGCTCCACCATCATTGAGCATGGGGATATTCATGGAGCCTCCTCCTCCTGTTAGTTGTTTAATTGTCCACCACCATTCACGACTGGATGTGGCAGAATTGGTGGTAATATACATTTAAAATTGTTTTATAATTTACTGCTACATTGTTACATTAAATGTTAGTCGTCTCATATTTCACTGATACATTGTTACATTATACCTACAGTGTTTTATCTATAATTCATTGCATTGTTATACTATACACCTTAATGGAATAATTAATTTAACAGAATGCACTATTAAAATAACCTAGCGATGTAAACGCATATTTGGTTTTGTTACAAATACTGCTTATCTTTTGCAGTGATTGAGGCTATAATGATCGGGGAAAATAAATAACTCATGATACACTTCTTCAATGGAAACACGCACACCACACCATGTGTAATAACGGCGAAAAACAGTACATTTTTAGAATAATACCTGATGTTTTAACTCATTAGTAACAGCACTCATGAGATATACAATCGATACAGCTTTGTGGTATTTTTCGATAGATCCCTGTGAGTTCCTTTATTTGTTAGCAACTTCGGGGTATTTAGGTCTCTACATTCAGTTATTTGGTGCATGCTCAATTTTTAGATGTTACTTTTAGGAGATCAAATTTACATGGAATTTGCAGCATTTAAACAGCCATTCTGGCCAACCAGTCTGTGGTCTGAGCCGGTGTTTATCCTCCACACTAGCCTCCTCCCACTCTATTTACTTTTTTTCACTCTATCAATATATCCTTCTATTCCTTTCTCCCTCATGTACTTATCTAGCTTCCCCTTAAATGTAGCTATGCTAATTGCCTCAAACACTGCATGTGGTAGCGAGTTCCACATTCTCACCACTCTCCCAATAAAGAAGTTTTTCCTGAATTCCTTATTAGATTTATTAGTGACTATCTTATATATTTTTGGTCCTTAGTTTTGGACTCCCCACAAGTATATTTAGAAAGAAAGACTTGCATTTATATAGCGCCTTTCACGACCTCAGGACGTCCCAAAGTGCTTTACAGCGAATGAAGTACTTTTTTTGAAGTGTAGTCACTGTTGTAATGTAGGAAACACAGCAGCCACTTTGTGCACAGCAAGCTCCCAGAAACAGCAGTGAGATAATGACCAGATAATTTTTCTTTAAGTGATGTTGGTTGAGGGATAAATATTGGCCCAGAACACCACGGAGAACTCCCCTGCTCTTCCAGTAGTGGCTGCGGGATCTTTTACGTCCACCTGAGAGGACAGACGGGACCTCGGTTTAATTTACATTTGATGTAAAGTACTAAAGTCATAAAACCTGTTAAAAAATATCACTAAATATATCTCTCTGGGAGCTGATATTGGTCATGCTGCAGGTTGTAAAGCAGCTTATGAAGACTTGCCCTGTCACGTCTAACAAGTCACTTTTATGAAGTATCCAATGGATCCCTTTCCAGCCAACTATTATTGGGAAAACTGGGATCAGCATTCTTTGTGCTTCTTATAGCCATTCCTAGTGCATATCTAAATATTTAGTAGCAATGGAGAAACTATCCAACTGGTATCAAATCTTTGATGTGCATTTTAGTGCTTATTAGCATCAAACAACAGAAAGAAAATGATTTTCAACTATGCTGTATAGTAGCCCATTAAAAGGGATTCATCAGACATACCATCCATGCATGTCTCTTTGTGCAACACATCTGACATGAGGCGTCTCCAAGGGCATATTCACACGTCAACTGTAGCATCTGTGGGAAGCAGCTTGGCTTTTCATCAATGCTGCAGTTGCAGTGTAAATGCAGTCAGACACCAGAAGGAAGCTGAATGAGACTCCCTGAAGGAAGTCAACTCACTGCTTTCACTTCAAGCCTTGGGACCCAGGGATATTGCCCACTTCAAGCCTTGGAACCCAGGGATATTGCCCACTTCAGGCCTTGGGACCCAGGGATATTGCCCACTTCAGGCCTTGGGACCCAGGGATATTGCCCACCGCTTTTCCCTTCCCACAGTCCCTTGCCAACGACATCTTCACCTTCTTACCTTTACTCCCATCATGTACCCAATCACTTCATCTTTGCAATACCCCTTCAAGCTCTCTACCCTCCCTTAACTCTCACTGCTTTGTTATGTCTCATTCCACTCACCCCTACATTCCCTCTTCTGATCTCCTTCACCAGGAATTTCCTCAGGACTTCTCCTGCTCTGCCATCTTAACTTTGAAGGAAGTTCAGTGGAAACCTCTTTACACACGTAAGTGAGGTTTCTGCCAAACTTAGGGTGGTGGAGTGGGAGAAGCCCAGAGGAAACTCCTGGTTTTTGTCTTGGATCTGCCATCCATTTTGCATCTTGCTCATCCATTCCCTTCTCATATCCCCTCAGCCAAAATCCTTCAATTGATAAATCAGTACTCCTTCAAATAAAACACCATTTGGAGGAAGCATTGAGGAAAGCAAAGGTATAGAATGTACTCTGGCTTGGGGACTTCAATGTCCATCACTAAGAGTGGCTCAATAGTACCACCACTGATCAAGCTGGCTCATTCCTGAAAGATGCAGCTGCCAGACCGGGCCTGCATCAGGTAGAGAAGAAACTAACAGGAGGATGTAACCTCTTCGACCTCACCAGTCTACCTCTCACAGACGCGTCTTTCTACAATAGCATTAGTAGGAGTCACTACCACACAGTCCTTCTAAAGACAAGTCTCACCTTTGCAGTGAGGACATCTCATTGTGTAGTGTGTCACTACCACTGTGCTATGTGAGACAGACTAAAGAGAGATCTAGCAACCCAAACTGAGCATCTATGAGGTTGCTGTAGGCCATCATCAGCAGCAGATCTGGATACTACCAAAATCTGTAACCTCATGGCTCGGCACATCCTTTACTTCTCAATCACCATCAAGCTAGGAGACCAACCCTGGTTCAATGGAGAGTGTCGAAAGGCGCACCAGGGGCAGCACCAAATATACCTTTAAATGAGGCATCAACTTAGTGAAATGACAACGCAGGGATACCTAGATCCAAAAACAACAAACTATAGACTGAGCTAAGCGGTCCTACAACCAACAGATCAGAGCAGAGTTCTGTAGCCGTACCACAGCCAAATGACAACAATGGTAGATAATCAAGCAACTAACAGAAGGAGGAAACACTATGAACATCTACATCTTCAAGTATGGTGGAGCCCAGCATGTGAATACAAGAGATAAAGCTAAAGTGTTTGCAAGCATCTAAAGCCAAAAGTACTAAGTGGATAATCCCACTTGGCCTCCTCCCAAAGACCCCATCATCATAGATACTAATGTTCCCCCACATTGGTTTACTCCAGATGACATTAAGTAGCCGAGTGCACCGGCCACACCTAAGGCTATAGGCCCTAACAACATCCCAGCTGTAGTGTTGAAGACCTATACACCAGAACTAGACACCTAGCTAAGCTATTCCAGTGCAGATATGACACTAACAACTACCTGAACATGGAAATTTGCCCAGGTATGTCCCATTCACAAAAAGCAGGATAAATCTAACCTGTCCGATTATTCCTATCAACCACCTTCCAATCATCAGCAAAGTGATGGAAGAAGTCATCAATAGTGCCATAAAGACAAGTGACATCTCATTATCAATAACCTGGTCTCCAACACTCAGTTTGAGTTTTGCCAAAATTATTTAACTGTAGACCTATTCACAGCCTTAAGCTAAAAATGGACACAAGGATTAAATGCCACATAAAGGCAAGTGACCTGCCCTAGAAATCAAAGGAGTATTTGACTGAGTATGGCGCCAAGAAGCTCAAGAAAAACTGGGGTCAATGGGGGTCAAAGAGAAAACCCTCTAGTGGCTGAAATCATACCTGAAACACAGGAAGATAGTTGTAATTGTTAGAGGTCAATCATTGTTGCCTCGGACATTGCTGCAGGAGTTCTTCAGGACAGAAGCCTGAACCCAATCATTTTCAGCTGCGTCATCAATGACCTCTAGGGTTGCCAACCCTCCAGGATTGTCCTGAAGTCCACAGGAATTGAAGATTAAACTCCAGGACACTGTTGCAAGCAAACAGGGGGGAATCATAAGGGCATTAATAAAGGGGGGTTTTCATTTTCTTTTGAACATTTTCATTTATTAGTTGTAAAAATATTGGAAATAGGGAAAAAAGGCTGTTTCACTAACCGTCAAGATTAATCCAATTGGGTAACAAAGAGTCTGTTCCCTTTCCAATTGGCTTGAGAAGGCAGTGCACCTGGAGGATGGACCAATGGTGGGTGTGTGGGGAGGCATGGTTTGAGGTGCGAGGTCATGTGATCAAGCCTTCAGGAATATGCCCAACCAGAGTTGCAACCCTAATGAACTCCCATCTATCATAAGGTCAAGAGTGGGGCTATTGGCTGACAATTTTACAGTGTTCAGCTCGATTCACAACTCCTCTAAGATGAAACATCCCATACCAACCTTCAGCTGGACCTGGACAATATCCAGGCTTGGACTGACAAATATCAGATAACATTCGTACCACATAAGTTTCAGATTTTCACCATCTCCAACAAGAACAAGCCTTATCATCTTCCCGTGCCTTCAATGGCACCACCATCCAATGGGTTCCCCCACCATCAACGTCTTGAGGGGTCATTATTCATCAGAGGTTTAACTGGACCAGCTGTATCAACAAGAGCAGGGCAGAGGTTGGATACTGTGCAATGAATAGCTCAACCTTTGTCCCTTCAAAGCCTCCACTATCTACAAGGTTCAAATCAGGAGTGTGATGGAATACTGACCAGTCATCTGGAAGTGCAGGGGGGTACTTAAAAAAGAAATTAGGAGAGCGAAGAGGGGGCATGAAAAAACACTGGCGGGCAAAATAAAGGAAAATCCCAAGGTGTTTTATAAGTATATTAAGGACAAGAGGATAACCAGGGAAAGAATAGGGCCCATTAGGGACCAAAGTGGCAATCTGTGTGTAGAGCCGGAAGATGTAGGTGAGGTTTTAAATGAATATTTTGCATCTGTGTTCACTATGGAGAAGGACGATGTAGGCATAGAAATCAGGCAGGGGGATTGTGATATACTTGAACAAATTAGCATTGAGAGGGAGGAGGTACTAACGGTTTTAGCGGGCTTAAAAGTGGATAAATCCCCAGGCCCAGACGAGATGTATCCCAGGCTGCTGTGTGAGGCAAGGGAGGAGATTGCAGGGGCTCTGTCACAAATTTTCAGAACCTCTCTGGCCACAGGGGAGGTGCCAGAGGATTGGAGGACAGCTAACGTAGTACCATTATTCAAGAAGGGTAGTAGGGATAAACCAGGGAATTACAGGCCAGTGAGCCTAACATCAGTGGTAGGGAAATTATTGGAAAAAATTCTGAGGGACAGAATCAGTCTCCACTTGGAGAGGCAAGGATTAATCAAGGATAGTCAGCATGGCTTTGTCAGGGGGAGATCATGTCTAACCAATTTGATTGAATTTTGCGAGGGGGTGACTAGGTGTGTGGATGAGGGTAGTGCAGTTGATGTAGTCTACATGGACTTCAGTAAGGCTTTTGACAAAGTCCCGCATGGGAGACTGGTCAAGAAGGTAAGAGCCCATGGGATCCAGGGCAATTTGGCACATTGGATCCAAAATTGGCTTAGTGGCAGGAGGCAGAGGGTGATGGTCGAAGGTTATTTTTGTGACTGGAAGCCTGTGTCCAGTGGTGTACCGCAGGGATCGGTGCTGGGTCCCTTGCTGTTTGTAGTGTACATTAATGATTTAGATATGAATGTAGGAGGTATGATCAGTAAGTTCGCAGATGACACGAAAATTGGTGAAGTGGTAAATAGCGAGGAAGGAAGCCTCAGGCTACAGGATGATATAGACGGGTTGGTCAGATGGGCAGAACAGTGGCAAATGGAATTTAACCCTGAAAAGTGTGAGGTGATGCATTTTGGGAGGACTAACAAGGCAAGGGAATACACAATGAATGGTAGGACCCTAGGAAGGACAGAGAAACCTTGGTGTGCATGTATATAGATCCCTGAAGGCAGCAGGACAGGTAGATAAGGTGGTTAAGAAGGCATATGGGATACTTGCCTTCATTAGCCGAGGCATAGAATATAAGAGCAGGGAGGTTATGATGGAACTGTACAAAACGCTAGTTAGGCCACAGCTGGAATACTGCGTGCAGTTCTGGTCGCCACACTATAGGAAGGATGTGATTGCATTGGAGAGGGTGCAGAGGAGATTCACCAGGATGTTACCTAGGCTAGAGAGTTTCAGCTATGGAGAGAGACTGGACAGGCTGGGGTTGTTTTCCTTAGAGCAGAGAAGGCTGAGGGGGGACCTGATTGAGGTGTACAAAATTATGAGGGGCATAGATAGGGTAGATAGAAAGGAACTTTTCCCCTTTGTAGAGGGGTCAATAACCAGGGGGCATAGTTTCAAGGTAAGGGGCAGGAGGTTTAGAGGGGATTTGAGGAAAATCTTTTTCACCCAGAGGGTGGTTGGAATCTGGAACTCACTGCCTGAAAGGGTGGTAGAGGCAGGAACCCTCACAACATTCAAGAAGCATTTAGATGAGCACTTGAAACGCCATAGCATACAAGGCTACGGACCAAGTGCTGGAAAATGGGATTAGAATAGATAGGACTTGATGGCCGGCGCAGACACGATGGGCCGAAGGGCCTCTTTCTGTGCTGTATAACTCTATGGGGGAAAAATTCAGTTGGTTGCGCCTCCCGTTAGCGCCTTAAGAGGGCGCTAATGGGGCGCAAAGCAGCTCGCGTCCAGGCGCAGCGATGTTTGCGCCGCTCGCGAACTTAACTAGACATTTTGCAGCGGCGCTAAACACTACCGCCACGATCTCCTGCGCCGGCAGATCGTGACGTCAGTCGAGTGTGCAACGCCCCGGTATCGCCCCGGAGCGGATATTGAGTGGCGCCCCCTGCCTTACCGCCTGACGCTAGCAACGACAGGTTGAGGGGAGCGTTCTGCAGTCATGAAGGGACTGGGGGAGCGCTATTTAAAGGTGACCGCTTCCTGGCTTTTATTGTTGGTGCCATTTTTGAACTACGCATTCTGAGAGAGAGAGAGAGAGACATCTGGAGAGATTCAACGTTGTGTGAAGGAGTTTTGGGTACTGAGCAGCACTTTGCAGGTTCATTTTGATTTGCCATTCCTTGTATCGATTTAGAAGAGACTGTTGGGGCTGCACTCTAAGCTCTTTCCCTGGTACTCTCCATTGTTCTTTCCAGCAGATTTGATGTGCAAGTCTCTCCAGGCCGGGATTCAAGGCTGCAATGAGCAGGATGTGGATGGAAAGCAAGATCAACCATCCCCTTTAAGAACTGGCCGGTGCCATTGAGTGTGTGTTCCATTGCTGACTAACATCACATGAGCTTCGCCAGCGCTCTGAGTTAGCGCCTCGCTCCTCGGCCTTTGCGCCTTAAGACAGGTGTGAAGCGCCTGATTTAGCGCTCCAATCACCTCAGGGGTCGATAAAAGTGAAGTTTCCAGTCAGTGGCGATAATTAGCGCCAGGCGCTAATTTTTGCGCCCGGACGATATTTGCGCCCCAAATGGGGCGCGACTGAATTTTTCCCCCTATAACTCTATGACTCTAAGAGTGTCGCCACAACAACACTCAAGAAGCTTGAAACCATCCAGGGCAAGGCAGTTCACTTGATTGGTGCCCCTGCCACTAAACTGAATTTTTATCCCTGGAGCACTGTAGGTGCATTATGTACTTTCTACAGGATATACTTCAATAATTCAAGATCACTTCCCACCCCTGCAAGCTCTTACAACCAAGCAGGACAAGTGCAGCAAGATCTTGTAAGCACCATTACCTGCAAGTCACACACCATCTTAGCTTGGGCATATTGCTGTTCCTTCATTATCGCTGGGTCAATATCCTGAAATTCTCTACCCAACACCATTGTGAGAGCACCATCAGCACAAGAACTGCAGCAGTTCAAGGGGAAGGCCTAACACCACCTTCTCAAGACAACTAGGGATGGGTAATAAGTGTGGCCTTGTCAGCTACACCCACATCCTGAAAACAAATTTTAAAAGAATACAGCCCTATCAGAAAATCTAGGCTTGCCTGTCTGTCAATCTCTCTCTCTCTCACTAGCACAGTTGTAATTAATTAGCGTACTTATATTTTCTAAACACCAACAATACAAAGATGATGGTAACCAAAGTTTTTGTGTTTACTTGAAATGCTTTCAAAATTCAGTTCATTTTTGTTTGGAAAAAACACAAAAACAAATTATTTGACAACTTGAAGAAAACCACTTTGTCTCAAGGATCTAGTACATGTTTACTATTAAAATATTAAGGATTTGTTGAATAGAATCTTGATGATTCAATGGAGAAGGGATTTATGGTGACCTAGTGGTAAAAGAATCATGTATCAGATCCCTAGTGATACAACAGTCATGATAATATTTCAGTTTGATTCTTGGCATGTACACGCTCACTTTTTTTATTTTCACTCTAATCATGGAGGGGTTATGTATCAGATTGGTCTGTAGTTCTTTCAAGGTAGTCAAATAAGAACATAGTGGAGGTTTTGCCCATCTGCACAATAGTCATTTCATGTTCATGAAGGATTCAAATTGTAAATCCTCTGGACACATAATCCAAATTCACTCAAATACTTATCCCTACTAGTCAACTACTGTGCTATCCTCCAATGAAAGAGCATTATTTTGTAAATAGCATTCGACACTGAGCCCCATGTCAAGTGGAGGTCTTTTTTAATAAGAAAAATAAATTCAGTTAACAGCATGCATTTTTGGCAGACTCGCACAAACAAAAAGGCCTGCTGATCTGCATTTATAACTTTTTAAATCAATGGCTGTTCCACTCATTATCCATTGTGTTTTGTGTGTAGTCACATGGCTAGTACTGTGCCAGCAACCACAATAAAGTCTTAGTATATGGAATGTTTTAGAGTGGTCATTTTATAGTTTTCAACTAACGACTTTTCTTCTTTTTCTTTCATAATGAATTGATGCACAAACAACAGTAAGAAACAAAAGGCCCAGTTATAATCTTGCATAATTAACATAAAAAATATTATTAATCCTAAAAATCAAACAATTGTCTAACTGGGAAAGGTGGGAGACCACAGATGGGAGACCTGACAAGCAGCCAGTCATAAAAATACTGTGAAATTATCTGAAATGTTAAGATCGAGTATTTAATTTCCTTAGAAGCGAGTTATCCAGACTGGAAATTCAAATCAGCACAAGTTGTTTTAGTTGAAGTGGGGCACAGCCATTTACAATTAACATAGCAATTCTCCAACACAATTCAGCAGTATCACTCTAACTGTAGCAAATGCAGCTAGCTTTGATTTTAAATCAGAGTTGCTCACCTTACATCAATACTTCAAGTATAGCAGAGAGCAACAGCTCATGTGATATCACAGCCAAGACAGTGGTATGCAAAGCAGCCTCTGATTGTAAGATTAATTTTTTATCCTCTATTATATCTATATCAAACAGAGACTGATAAGTGTGAAATACTGGTAATTCTTTTAGTAGAGCCAGGAAAGGATGTCCTTTTCATAATTTTAGATATAAGTGCATATTGGCCATGAAGATCAGGGATCAATAATTATGGTCAACATGCAGAATGATCAAATTTGAAGATTTAAGTTACCCTCTAGATTTGAGATTTATTTTTATTACAATCTAAACATATAGCACTCAAGTGAACTCTATAATATGGAATTATTGATACCATCACTAGCCTACTTCGGGCTGAAATTCGCATATATGTAATACTTGTATCCCTGTTTAGTGGAATTTCAAGAAGGCTGCCAGTGACCTCTGGAGAGAAGTACAAGTTCATTCACACTCATCGGGATTATGAATACCTCTCAAGGTACTACATCTCATTAAAATGAATTATAAATTAAATTAATTTTAAAACAGCATTTACAGGGGAAGTGCATTATGTTGAATTAATCCAAAACCCTTAAATGTTATTACAAAGTGATAAATAGCTTGATTTGAATACCTACTGAGTCTCTCAGTCATACTTGGCCCTTGGCACCTGCTTTTATTCTGCTCAGTAAGTGCAGCCTGGAATAGGCATTTCATAATTAATGTTCAGCAGGTCTTTTGCTTGTTGGAATGAGTCTGCCAAAAACTGAAGGCAGTTGATCGTATTTATGTTTGTTATTAAAAACAGACCTCTGCCACTTAACATGGGACACAGTGTAGAAATATGTTTATAAAATAGTGTTTTTCTTTGGAGGATAGCCCATATTATTGAATAACTACCCTGTTGGAGCATAGCCTATTATGTAGCATAACTAACCTGTTAATTTGTCATTAAGTTTTGCTCTAGTTATATCATAAAAGAGGAAGTTGGCTGCAGGGAGAATGCCCATTCTGTATGGCCAACTGTAAGCGCCCTCCATATCCTTGATTCACGATTATAGTCTTGATCATAAAAGGATTAACAATTACAAAGTGATTACTGCAGTTGATTACAGATGAATTCCATGTTTTATTTTATGTTGTTGCTTGTTTCCCCTGCAGACCTAATACACAGCATTTCTTTTCTAAATCTATCTACTGTACCAGGAGAGTGCATTTTTTTTTACAAACAGTATGGAACTTCTCGTTAATATCGCAATTACATTTTTGTGAGTAAAATGTTGGCATTTGCAGCACAAGATGAGGAATAATAATAAACAAAATTACTAAATAAAAAACTCCAAGATGTTCATGCATTTTGTTCCAACCTGTTTACAATACACTTTTTGCACAGTGTTCTATTCCTGGTAAAATTGCTTCTTTCTTTCAATGCTGTGTAACTTTTAATTTTATCAAACTGTATTTTTCTGATAATGAATGCTGTTAAACACATCTTAATTCCAACAAAGCATTTAATTGATTTGCATGGATATTAAAAACAAGTTACTCATTTTCAAAGTATATAACAATTACATTTAGATTCTTTTTTTAAAAATAAGTCAGTGTTAATATATTAAACTTCAAAATGAGCAAAGTAATATATATGAATATTATAATACACAAAAATGACAAATTCTGCCATCAAAATATAGTATTGTAAATTCATCAGAAGTCACTAAGGCTTACTGCTTTCAAATTATTACTTGGAATCATGGTACTTTATAGATTCAGCACTAGAACATTCTGAGCAATTCCATACCTAGTTGCAGAAATGTTTCAGTGTTGATTTAAAACGCTGCCATTTATATAAATATTTGTAATCTGAATGCCAAATTTTTAAGTACTAATTTTAGGATTATGGTTATGTGCTCATAATATCAAAATGTTGAATGAAATTTTGGATCAGTTTTCATATCATGACCAAAATATGTATTTTTGCATTATGTTATGCATTTTATATTGAGAAAACACATACAAAAATTAAGCTCATATTAATAACCCACCCAGTAAGCTATGAATATTTTCTTATCAAGTGAGATGGGAAGAACCAACACATAATTTTGTAATAAATCTTCACTGTACTGCTTGATGGGATGAACTAATCGGATGTATTGACATAATGTTTTAAAGTAAACGGTGTCGTACCTTTGTGGCCTTTGTTACACTTGTCCAAACAATCCTTGAAAGGCATTGATTTTAGTACTGGATTAGTTCCAGAGAACTTACAAAGATCCTATTGCATGTCTAAGACAACATTTTACTGTTGTGATTAAACAGGAAAAAAGAGACATTCTGATAACAGAACTCAACATGCAAGGCAATATATTTACATTACACTAATCAATCACCAGTGCCATTGTGCAAGGGGAGTCAAGAACAAGTGTGGTCTTGTGGTGAATCAGGATTAAAAAGGTGGGTATAATTGGACACGCTTACATAATTAAGTCCCCATTTTAAAGTCACATTGTCTTTTATATTATTTATAGTTAAATAGCAAAACTTACAGTAATTTGGGAAGCAGAGAAATAAAGTTGATTGGAGTATAGAGTTTCTCTGTAATACAGGCTGAGGAACTGGGAGGTGCAAAACTGGAGTGTTACAGTGCCAGTACTGGTGGGAGGATGTAATAATGTTACAATTATAGCATGATGAGTTTACATTAGCAGTTTCCATTATTAATATGGACAGGAATTTATTTTGTGTTTCAGAACAGGAAGTAAGGTTTTGTAATAAAAACAGAAAATGCTGGAGATACTCAGCAGGTCAGGCAGCATCTGTGAAAAGAGAAACAGAGTTAACGTTGGCCCAGAAATTCGGGTCCCCATGGGTGAGTACGTGCTGTGTACTCACCCGTAGGGCCACCGGAAGTGCCGGTTTTGCGCATGCACGGGAAACCGGAACTTCCGGTCTCGTGAAGGAAGGGGTTCGCGGGTCAACCGCGTGCGCGGGAGAGGCAGCGCACTTCGGCTTTTTTTACAGGTTTCTCCGTGCGGGTAAGTCCCTAGCAGCTGCGCGGGGAAAAAGCAGGCACAAGGCCTGCTTGTAACAAGGTAAGTGGTGAATTAAGTAAAATTAAAACATTTTTTCCACAGATTTATTATTTTTAAATACTTTAAAGAAAGGTAAGTTTATTTTTAGCCCCATTAAAAACGGTAATTAAGTTTTCCAAAAATTTAAATTATTGTTTAAAAGTTATTTTATGTAATTTTAAAAATGTGATGTATTTTTTTAAAATTTATTTGAAGTTTTAGTTAGGTTTTGGGGCCGATCTCTATTCAAATCTATGAATGGAGATTCCCTGCTCCGATTGGCTCCCCATGGCCCACGTGATCCCAGGGGACGCTTCAAACTAGCTTCGCCGCTGGGATACGCGAGCACTGCACACCGGCAGCTGGAGGAGGCCCAGGATCCGAATGCCACGCGGGCCCACAGTACAACGGCAGGCACGCTATGTAAGTGCACCCGCTATGCTTGCCCGTTTCAGGTCGATGACCTTTCGTCAGAACTGGAAAAAAGCAGGAAATGGAACAGATTTTTAAGCAAGTGTAGGGGCTGGGAAATGGGGGAGGGGATGAAAGAACAAAAGGGAAGGTCTGTGATAGGATAGACCTTCCCTTTTGTTCTTTCATCCCCTCCCCCCTTTCCCAGCCCCTACACTGGCTTAAAAATCTGTTCCATTTCCTGCTTTTTTCCAGTTCTGATGAAAGGTCATCGACCTGAAACATTAACTCTGTTTCTCTCTTCACAGATGCTGCCTGACCTGCTGAGTATCTCCAGCATTTTCTGTTTTTATTTCAGATTTCCAGCATCTGCAGTATTTTCTTTTTGTAGTAAGGTTTTGTAGACAGGAAGTGTAGGCAGATGCAAGTTTGGATCTGATCTATTGGACTCATCTGTGATATCAACTTATTGAACCTACAAATGTAGCATATAGGGTTGAAATCCAAATATTTTCAGCTAATCACGTTAACATTCAAACCCATCAAATATGATACCTAAATACTGTGAAAGTAGAAGTATTAAGGATATTTTATTTGTCTTTGCTTTTTACTCACATCTAATTTCTTGTTAAAATTAGCAAAGACAGAAATTTTGACACCTAGGTTGTGGCCATTATACCTTCTTCTAAAGTGTTAATGTAACTACAAACAGGAAGTTTCCACTGCAAGACATGCTTCTGCTAGAAACATTTACAACTACTTTTTTCTAATTAACATATAGATGCACGTAGTCCGCATAACCTCAAGAAGGCCGTGGAGTTTGTTCCAACAGCAGAAATGTATGAGAAAAGTTTGTCATTACAGTGACCCTTTAGTCCTTCTCAAGTTATAATTTAGATTTATTTTAAATTTTCCTAATGGTGCAGACTCTTTCTGGGGTATAGTTCAATGGGAATTGGTAGGCTTCTAATATGTTACCCAAAGGGCCAATCACGTGTAAGTTTAAACATCAAATGCCAGAAGATGGATTGCAAACAGGAAGAGGAATGAAATTGGTCTTTCCATTCCCTGGCCTATGGAACTAATGGGCCCAATTTTGCTGTAGCAGGGCATCGAACGATGTCTGCCATTCACTAGACTTGCCCTTGCACATTTAGGTTTTAAAATATTTTGCGCAGCAAGTTGCTGAATGTGCGAGGGGGGTAAACCGGAAATCCGGGATGTACATGAACAGGGCAACCAACTGTGTATCTCCTTAACAAATCAGACTGAAGGACTGTGAAATTAACAGCGCAAGGACTGAGAAGGAAGTGTAAATTAGAGTGGGTAAATTAAATGTCAAATCAGGTACAGAAAGAGAAATAAAGAGAGGGAAAGAAAGATTGAATTAAGAGACAAAGGAAATGTTTAAAAAAATGAATTTAAAATGTTACATTTTTTAAACTTCCAACAATTAGAACCTGAAGGAATGAGACTTCACACTTGTAATAGTTAATTTTCAATGCCAGAGGTTGATTGGCAGTAATTAACAATTCTCACATCGTTAAAAGGGTACTTAAGACTGGCATGGACAAGACTTTACTTTCTGTGGCAAGTTTAGTTTGTATCTACTACTCAAACACAGCAACTTCACACCATTCAATGCATTTCAATGGTGAGGCAAATCGCGAGATGCTGTTTTCGCGAAGCTAACGGTGGAGCAGCGCAACTTGGACAGCAACTTTTGGATATGAGTTTAACTGTGCATCTGGCCCGTGCCTGAAGTTGCTGTACCATGTGCACATAAATAATAGCGAGCGCAATTAGGCTCACCATTATTTTGACAGCAAAATATGGGCCGATGTGAATTGTAGAACCCACTGCTCCATTCTGACTCTCAAATCAGAATGTGCTGAATATAAAATATGCTTTATTTCACTTTCATCTCATCAGCCTGGGATCTGGGTTTGAAAGTAGACCGAACTGATCTTTCTCTCTCTGCTACTTGTAAGTAAAGTATACTATGTGCAGCCTCAATCAAGTTCCTGGTGAAGTGGGTACATTAGCAAGACTGCCTATAATCCAGTAAAACTGTCAAATATACTCAGATGCCTGCTGTAGGAAATAGAAAATCTCATTTTGGTGCAATATGGGCTGTTCTTCATAGGTTGGGACTAAGGCACATTCTTCGAGACAGCGTCAAGGGAGCTTTACTCTGCATCCAACCTGTACTATACATATAACTGACCCGAGAGTGCTTGATGCTGACACTGGATGATAAAAGTGTAATAAGTGTTCTGTTCCCGAGCACTGAAGTAAAAAGAAACCCAGTATAAAATGTAAAATTATAAAAGATAAATACAAAAATGTTGTCTTTTCACATTCAATTAGATTTCTAAAAAAAAAAATCAGTGCATTCAAGTGAATAGCATTTTGTAGTGCAAGTTGAATTCGCCCGTCTTCAACTTTAACTTCATAAATATGCTGACTAAAAAATATTCCATACCAAAGGGAATTTGTTTTTAAATTTAGGGTGTTTCCAGCCAAGGCACAGGTATTTAAGCTACTGGATACAAGTGAACATTGATACATTTTAAACTAAAATCCCAGGCATCACATAGGTTCTTGACAATTTCCCTCAGACATTCAACAAAAATCAGGCAAGTCTCATTATTCATCAACTGTTTAATTTTTTGTACTTGATATTTCACTTTTTGATGTCCAATAAAACAAAAGGATGAAAGATTCATCCATAGCGTTATATCAGGTGTTTGAATGTACATAAGTGAAAGTTCTCATCATACAGCACAACCTATGTGTATCACGAAGTCCACAAAAGACAAGGTTCATGATGTACAATTCAGACAATACATGAGCATTTGCAAGAAATTACAATTTAACTACAGTGAAATGACAAAACAGTTCCAGTGAAAACTTAGCATAATATAAAATGTACTACTCTACTTCAGTTGGCAATCTTAGTTGGCAAATCTTTTCTCAGTAGTGCTTTTACCAGAGTCTGAAGCAGCAGCCTGCTGCTTTTCTATGAGCTTTTTCAGTGAAGCAACTTCTGCACTTAAGTTTGCAATACCTTGTTTTAAGTACAAGTTCTCTGATTCCAAGTGTACTCCTTGATAAATGTTATTGCAAGCAAAGTCTTTTCCAGCAGCAAGCGATTGGTTTGTTAGTGCAACAGAGGAACATGACCGCCGAATATTTTTATAAGCTCCTTCCAATTTCTCTTCACTTTCTTTTTGACGCCAAAGTTCTGGTTTGTGAGACCAATCATTGATGCTTGCTACTTGAATAGACAAAGGAGCGAGAGAAGGTTGTCCCGGATTTGAAGCATTGCATTTAAACATTGCTGCACTGTCCAATGGGTAAGATCTTTTAGTAGAAATATTACTGGCAGATGGTGGTTGTTTCTCTGGTGTTTCATAATATGCCTCCACATTCTCTACTTTAATCTGGATTGCTCTAGCCTTGATACGAAGCTTGTGAGGCAGTGCAGAAGAGTTTGTTTCAGGGACCTTAACTGTGGCATTGTTCACAATTTTGGGTTCCACAAGAGAAGAGATTGGGCCTTTAGGTACTCGCTGTTCATCTTCTCCATCCTCTTCATATGTATGTTTTCCTAATGTGCCTTCATCAGCTTCTGATGTTCTTGGTGAGTTACTTGATGACCTAGTAATCTGTAGAGAAGGTGGTGAATTGGAATAGTTTCCACTGAAGTTTCTATACACAGTAGCGACATATGAACCATTATCCTCTCTGGGTTCTCTCAAACAGGTCTCAGAGTCAACTTTAAACTCTAGAGGCTCTTGTTTTATAACCTTGAAGGTACTGTTTGGGCTTTTACATGCAACTTGGGGAAGAGGACTTTCCCTGGCATTTGAAGATATTTCTGAAACATCCGACAATGAACTTGGTGGTGAGTGTTTAATGACAGAAATACATCCATTTCCAAGAAAACTACGCTCATGATCAGGTGGAAAAGGTAAATTTATGTTGGAGGGTTTATAGTCTTGAAAACATGGCCCTGGAGCATTTCCAAGATTCTGTATCTCCTGGGCATAAAATGCCGCAGTGATTAATCCAAACTTTAGTTTCAAAGCAAGAAGTTCTGATTTCAGTCGTGCATTCTCTTCACCTAATGCCATCAATTTGTTCTCCAAAACCATATCATTCAAACGCCGTTTTTCACGAGACCTTTTGGCTGCTTCATTATTTTTTCTTCTCTTTTCCCAGTATAACGCATCTTTTTTCTCATCGGGTATGAATTCCCGTTTTCTGCGGCAGCTTGAAGATTTCTGTTTGAGAGAGCCAGTGCTCAAGTCATCACTCAGCAAACTGTCATCTGCAGAAAAAGATTCTGCCATATTTTCTACAGCAGGAGCTAACACTACCATTTGTTCCCCAGAAATGCAAGATCCAACCAATGCTGGTTCATTCTGGAGCGCTGGCCTTTGGGCTTCCATTATGTCTGCTTTGTTCTTGTATGTGTGTGTGTGTGGCGGGGTAGAAAGATTCTTAACTATTTTCTATTATATGTCTCATGAAAGTTTTGCTTCCATTAGTAGGTTTCTATTTCTACACTTTCACTGCTTGTGATACAATGAAATCTGAGACCCAAATCTTACACAGATCTTCATTAGTAGTCTTGTTTCAAACAAAGCTGCAAAAATTACTTTTTCACTTTGTAGATCGAGATGACTGGCATTTCTGTCAATCAGACTGTAATCTCTTTGATAACCTGAAAAAAATAAGCAGAAATTAATCATTTTGAAACAAACAACATTAAACTATGTTTTCTGGACCATCTATCTTGATGCTCATGTTTATTAGGGAAAATGCTTATTCAATTGAATAGCAAAGGCAATTTTACCACAGTTACAGAGATTTTTTACAGGTAATATGTTCCAAGCTAATTTATTTAGTTCATCCAATATATGGCTGATCTCTAAACAGCAGATTGAATGATTAAAAAGGGTATTCAGGCAAAATGTAGATTTGTAACCAGTCAAGTTTTATTCAGGTAACATACTATTTTTTTTAAGAAAATGCTGCACAAATATATGCAAATTTCATAAGCATGATCTCAAAATAAACACATTTTTACCACGTGTGCATTCCAACTTAGTACTGGTAGAACAACTCTATTATATGCAACAACAACAGAAAACGCTGGAAAAACTCAGCAGGCCAGGCAACATCCGTGGAGAGAGAAAAAGAGTTAACGTTTCAGGTCGAAACCCTTCGTCAGAATTATATGCAAGTTCAGTTAGAACTGACATTTTTGACTGTCACAACTAAATATGGACACTGTTCCTTCTCTGGAGCAATTATCCTTCAAAGACCTTGAAATATAAAGACACCAAGGAACTGGGGAAGCCCTATTGTATTACTAATAGTTACTGATAAGCTACAATTGAAGCTGCAACCTTTTCTTTGTAATCTCTCCAATTCAATATACAGAGGCCTGGACTCTATAGCAACAAGGGCTTGGGACAGAACACTAATGAGATAAGAATACAAAGATACACAGCAAAAGAAAGGAGTAAAGGACTGATGATTAAAAACAGATTAAAAAATAGTTGTTACATTAGATCAAGGGGTCAATTTGTCTGAAGGACTAATCTGTATTTTTTTTTTAAGGTTTTGCTTCTTGGAAGCTTTATATGCTGAAAATAACTATATACTCAAAAAATATTATTTTTGTTAGTCACAACTTGGAAAATTACTCAGGACCTGGATCCCACCCACCAAGTTAACTCCCAAGAGTGATTGCTAGTGGAAATGATTAGTAGCAAGTCTTAAAATGACCAACCTTCACATAGAACAAATGGTCAAGTACAGTATCAGACGGAGAATTTTCAAACATAACTTGTTTTAACTTTTCATTAATGACATTACAATAAAGTATTGTACAGCTTCACTGGCCCAAGTATAAAGTACCGACAGCTTCATCGCTTTTTTCAGAGAAATAACTGATAGAGGGCATTGCACATTTTTTTAAATTAACATATTCTGACTAATCATCCTTTCTTAATGCTTGGGAAAATAAACATCCATCCATCACTGATGAATCAAAAAAAAAACAGGAGATAAATTGCCTTTACTAAAGATAGCATTGTGTAGCTAAAAAGGCATTCTGCAAGCAATGTGAATGACACAAAGCATCCTCTCAAACATCTGTAAATACAGGTTTAATTATTTTTAAAAATCTTAATAAATTTTAGTAAAATTACTCTTTGCATTTACTTCAGTGAAGGCTAACTTAAAAAGTGATAATTATATTTTACTTACGGAAAAAATAAGAGATTCACTGTTATCCTGAATCAGGCAGAATCATTTTGGCAGTGAGCTATTGTCACCGCTGCTGACAAAAAAAATGTTGATGAAACCGGGCCAAGAAAAGATACGAAGCAACTGAAAATCTTCTCCCTCCATCCCCTTACCAAACTGTAGATTAAAACATGGCTGTCCCATCAATGGAGAAAGATTGCACCTTCTTTTAACCCCCACTTTGCTTTCATGAATTGAAACAAATTTCACAAAATCGATAACCAATTTTATGAATTGAAGTTATGAATAGTTATGTAAGCAATTTCAACTACTGAATACATCTAAAGCAGAATTGAACGTTTATAAATTCTTAGTCATTAATCTTTTTTCTATCAGACCATCATGGATAGGTAATAATTGGCAAATATTTCAATGGCGATGTTATCTTGCACAAAATGCTTGGGAACTTCTCAGAAACTATAAACCAATCATATCATTGAAGTCAAGAGTACCAAGAAGACTCAGATTTCATTCAATTTTCAAAATCTAATTTTAAAGTATTGCTGATGGTTAATTGGTTACTGATTGAGCCTCCATTCACTTTTCTAATAATGGAACTGCACTCCTGCTATGCAGATTTATATAAAAATAGCTGTCTTGGCTGGCTCAAAGAACATCAATAATGGCTATCTCTGAACTGCTTTTGAAATTGGTGTACAATATCTCATTCAACAATATTATCAGTGGCCCATATCGAATAGTTCACCAAATTACCATTTTTTTCTTTTTAAAATGTATTTCTTTTAATGCAGATTTTCATTCTTAGTCCAGCGTTACTTTTTTTAAAATAAAGTAAATCATTTCCACAGAAGATAGATCTCAGAAACTGTGTTGATTATTTGAAACCATCACAGGTGAAATAAATTTCCCAATAAATTAACCTGTTTTAGCTATTAAGACATCTGACGAAAATTTCAATCCAGTTACTCATAAAACATGAACTAAAAATGCTGGAAATACTCAGCAAGTCAGGCAGCATCTGTGGAGAGAGAAAAGGAGTTAACGGTTCAGGTCGATGACCTTTCGCCAGTTCTGACAAAAGGTCATCGACCTGAAACGTTAACTCTGTTTCTCTCTCCACAGATGCTGCCTGACCTGCTGAGTATTTCCAGCATTTTCTGTTTTTATTTCAGATTTCCAGCATCAGCAGTATTTTGCTTTTGTACTCAAAACATGTTGCTTAAATCTTTAACTCTTAACTGAAGTTCCTCAAGCTTGTCTACTCACAAATGGCTGCAGCAGTTATAACGTGGGAAGTGGAAGAGCTGGTTCCAAGTTTTATTTCACTACATTACTTAAAGTCTGTGAATGAATAGTGAGTAATGCAACTGAGCTGGGGGCTGCAGCTCAAATGAACAAACACAATTGAAATGATTAAGAATAATTTCCTGATAAACAGAAAGAACATGTCATCCATGTTTTGCTATTTGCATTTCCCAACATCTATGTAAATGGTATGATAAGTTTTATTAAGATTTTGCAGAAATGTTTTTAAATGTTGGAAATATGTAAAGTGCTGGTAAATATTGAATACTAATACTATTCAAATTTAAATCTATTTGTGCTAACCTATGTTGTTGCCTCACCTGCTAGCTATAAAATATGTTATCTTGAAAGCTGCTGAGATCTGGTCATTTTATTTCAGTATTCAACTGCATATCAAATTAATGGACTTCATAGAGAGGGGCTAAACATATAATTTGTTTCAATAATGCATTAAAATATAATGCTTATTTACTGAACTGTTCATTGCTTGCTTACTAAACTGTTTATTTCTTAGCAATGATCATACAAATTAAATTTATCAACCTATTACTCAACTGATTAAAAACCTTCATATAACCATTCAATTCACCCCAATACATTTATTTTTCAAGTCATGACAATTGCCGAACCATGTAAAAAGAATACATATTTCAGTAGTTATGTCACAATAGTATGACCAGTCTCTCAGCAACTAAAGTATACCATACTAGTGAGGTGGATGACAAGATAACTCTTTGATTTTAGAGGTCTATTCAAAAACTGTAAGCAATTTAAGCAGCATAATCCTTGTGTTTATCTTTATACAGTACTACAAAACCAAAACAAAAAAAAGTGTATTCCACGGTATCCAAAGTGAAATCTAAGTTTGTTGTATTACTCAACTGTAGCCATGACTTTGCTTTTTCTATTATTAAAACAGGTTAAACTTGATTATTGGGTTGGAAATATTTGCATTTCAGTTGATTTTTTTGAAAATCATAATAGTTAAGGTCACATAACATATACTGTTATACAATAGATTTGACTTCATTCTATGTACATACAGGAAATTATATTGTCCCATCAATTTTCTTAAAGACTACCTAATAACTGATACTTGCAAATACTGACTTTCAGTAACAATTTCTCATCGCTGAAGATAAACAGCATTGTAAATTAATTCACAGTACCTAATATGATGTACAGTTAATTGCACATTGTAAGATTCTAATAGCTCATTGGATCAATTATATATGTGTAGTTTGGCAGTGTGCCATACCAACTAGGACTATCATAGGCCTATGCGGTTAGCAAATCTTAGTCAGGGTACCAGTGAGACGTGCTACAACTGGTTTAAAAATAACACTGAATTTTGAACATTACTGATGGCAGTTCATGTGTGTGGGCAATGGGAAAGGACTGGATCAAGCTGGCCAATAGCATGCTGACACTAACTTTCCAGGCTCACATGTGAAGATAAAAACACTTGGGCAAGGTGTTAGAATCCTGCCAGCATGATTAAGGACAGGAGGGGTTAAGGAGTGCAAATGTCTTAATTGGTGCTGGAAAAAAAATGTACACTATATGTTCTTTTTATTCATTCACGGGAAATGGGCATCGCTGGCAAGGCCAGCATTTATTGCCCATCCCTAATTGCCCTTGAGAAGGTGGTGGTGAGCCACCTTCTTAAACTGCTGCAGTCCATGTGGTGAATGTACTACCACACTGCTGTTAGGCAGGGAGTTCCAAGATTTTGACCCAGCGACGATGAAGGAACGGCAATATATTTCTAAGTCAGGATGCTGTGTGACTGGGAGGGGAACTTGCAGGTGGTGGTGTTCCCATGTGCCTGCTGCCCTTGACCTTCCAGGTGGTAGAGGTTGCAGGTTCGGGAGGTGCTGTCGAAGAAGCCTTGGCGAGTTGCTGCAGTGCATCTTGTAGATGGTACACACTGCTGCCATGGTGCGCCGGTGGTGGAGGGAGTTAATGTTTAAGGTGGTGTATGGGGTGCCAATCAAGCGGGCTGCTTTGCCCTGGATGGTGTTGGGCTTCTGGAGTGTTGTTGGAGCTGCACTCATCCAGGCAAGTGGAGAGTATTCCATTAGAGTATTCAATTGTGGATTAGAGTGATTATCCCTGACCCATAATGCTAGGTAAAGCTCATTTGAATTTCAAGCAAAATTTTAATTCATTTGGCCTCAGAAAACAAGGCAATAATTTATGCAGCATCAATGTCAGTATTTTTTTCCCTGGTCCATAAGTTTTCTGTGACTAATTATAACTTGATTCGCTGTTCCCCCTGATTTCGTCGCAATGTCAAATGCATAATGATGGGTGTTATAGCAGAGCAAAAAGTTTCTGTTTTGACCCTGAACAACAATAAACATTGTACACAAGCCAAGATGATCGTGGCGCCATCTTTAGAACTGTCCCCGTATTGCAACTCAACGATCGAGTCTAGCCAGCGCTGTTGATGCCAACATTACTAAGCACCGGGAAAATAAAGCCATTATACAAATGACCTATTTAGCCATCCACACACAATTCAGGTTCTGCTGTCAGGTCAACAATAATAGTGACAAAGCAGAACAAGTGTAACAGAACAAGTAGCTTGGCCATAAAAACTCCTTTTGCAATGGGGAAAAAAATCTGTTTGTATCTTTCATACAGCGATAGTAAAAGACTGAATTGGCCAGAATCAAATGCTAAAGAAATTATTGTTTAAATAATATGAGTACATTAATGAATGTATAATGTACGAAATGAACTGGATTTTTTTTTAAAAAACATAAAAGTCCGGAGCTTTCTTTGAAGTCATCAACAGTCTATCACGTCGCCAGATTTATGAAAATCACAATCCACATACTTACCATTAGAGAAAAAAATCTAGTCGTACTGAGGATTGGGACATATTAGATGATCACCTATCACAACAGGAATTGTTACGGGGGAGGAGGGGGGGGGGAGACTTTAGCTAAAGTAATCGGCCCACTACGAAAGAACGTCTTGAGAAAGCTGTTATCTTATTTCTAATGAGCGGCAGCCAGTCCCCTCCCCCTCTATCCATGTTATTCAACGTGTTGATAACGTTAAGGGTGTTTATGGCTGTACTGGTGAAATGTTCTGGAAAGCTGTGTCAATCCTGAAGCGATTGCTTCATAATATAATGTACCTCTGTGTGTGTGTGTGTGTGTGTTTGATTTCTCTCCCTCTCATCGGATTGCGACAGAGAGTCGGGAATACGTGACTAAAGCAGCATCCGTGCTGATCCTGCGGCTGATTCATCCTCATTCAGCTCTTCGTCTCGCTCTTCACTGCGATCCGCCCCGAACAAAGGAATGCAGCCGCTGCCCTTCACGTGTTCCCAACACCAACGCCTACAACATGCTCCTTTGTACTGGGAAAAAAAAACAGAAGCCGCGCCATATGGCTAAAAACTTTTCTTTAAAAATAACAAAGCTTTTCTCACTGTTCTTTGAGAGAAAGAGCCAGAGGAGATCTCTAGGTCCGCTTACATTCCAACAGACAATCATTCTTTGAATGCTTACTTACTCCCTTAAGCATTATTTCATGGATTCCTGGACATCTACACCCAAAACAAACCCTGTTCCTTTTCTAAAACATATCCGCTTTGTAATAGTTTTATGGTAAGATTATACAATCCCTATAATTGTGCCTTTCGAGTTCCACCTTTTCCCCCCTCCCGGTTACGTTACGCAACATTTTCAAAGATGCATGCTCTGCTTCAGAGGGACAGGACAGTCAGTCGCCACAATGAATGATACATTTGAGCGGATCAATTAACCGATGTGAGAAACGCAAGGTTGTGGAAACACATTCGGACTTTCAATTTAAAAAAAACAAACAAGGATTACATTATTTGACAGCGGTGACCGCTTCCAAACCGATAGGTTACACCTATCTGCTTAGCTATTTCAAAAAAAAATTTTAAAAAGGGGACAAGACAGCACTGGCCCCGTGTCCCTAATTTCCCAATACCATGATTACAAAAGCGCCCATTCAGCCTCTTTATGCAGCCAGCGTTTTATAATGGCTATATTATGCAATGTTTTCAAGTACAAGCCCTACAGTACAAGGCACAGGATGTGCTCTGCAGGCGAACAACCTATTAATAACGCAATAATGCCATAAAAATATACACGGGAAAGAGGAATTCGTCATATAATGAGATAATTAGCCCGTTACACACACTGCCCAGCACCAACCTGTTCAGCATTACATACACATACGTGAAATCTGTGGCACGGACATCCTAACTCCTGGTTATAAAAAAGTCTACTGCGTTCTTTTGTTTGTTTTGGGATTTCCCCCCCCCCCTTTCTTTAGTTTTGTGCCTAGACATAGAACATCTAGATCTTCGTTACAAGGGCTAGCAGCGCTCCTGTGGTTACATAATAAGATGGTGTGGTCAGTGTCTCCTCTATGGATAGATATTATAAATATAGAATTTATATATAGAAGCTGTTCGTCACAGTAAGACGCGCAACGCTGCCGCTGTGGAGCTCTGCGCCTTTAGGCGGAGATTAAATCAATTTTATTACACTAGAAAGCAACACATGAAACTATCCCTTACCTCGCGAAACAGCATCAAGTGCAGCCGCTAAATGCCGCAGCAAAGCTCGACGTGAGCATTAAAAATCCACCTAGGTTTACTTTTTAATCTCTCTCCTTTTCTTCTTCCCCACTTCCCATTGAAACCTCGCCTTGCCTCTCCTCATAGAGCCGCCTGTCTGATGCTGATGGTGCCCGAGATCTGTGTTAGTAGGTCAGCCGCCGAGCAACCTAGCCTAAGTGGAAAAAAAGGAACCGCCTGATTGACAGCGCGCTCGACCGCACAGCGAAGGGGAGAAGCCGGCGAGGCGCAGGGGGGGCGGCCAATGCGGCCGGAACCAAGGCAAAAAGGGGGCGGGTGCTGAGATTGTGTTGGGTTAGGTTGGAAAGCAGCACAGTAGAACACGCTGTTGCATAACTGGAGAGAAATAGAGCTACGGACGCAGACAGAGGGGGGCTGATCTCACTAAACTGCTATTTAGGTAACATCCAGTAGGGACACTGCCAGATCGTGCTTAAGGTGGCCCGAAACAATGAAAGGAAGCTGCAAAAGGCAAGAACGGGGGAATTCAAGTTTTGTGGTAATGGTGTGAACTTTAAAAAAAAGGAAAATATAAATTAAAATATTTTTTAATTAACCAGTAAAAAAATTGTGAACATCACCTTCTTTTAAATTTAGGAGCGGTTGGACAATAGCTGAATTAACTTTCCAGACAGAACTAATAAGCAAAAAATAAACGGCAAGTCGTTTAAGATATACTGGCCTGGAATTTCTGTGAATTTGCGCCCAAAGATATGCTCAATTGCGGCATACGGCCAATTTCCCTGCGCAAAAAAATCGCGGAAATTCGGGTGTAAACGTGTTACACACGTACTTGCGATATGCCCGAATTTCCTCCAACTTTTACCGACACCTGCAGCCGGCAGCATCGGGACTCATTTCCAGGGCTCCGCCCCGTGGTAGAAAAATCAGTGCACACAAATTACCTGTGATTACAAGCTGGTTCAAAACGTCTGTAAATTTACGTCCAAAATTTTAAGCACAGCAGTACCGTAAGACATATTCCTGTTGTTTCATGGTGATTTCTTTTATAAATATATATTTCTCCTCACCGAGACCTGCACTGTACTTTTTCTTTGAATGCATTTTTGTGACATCAGAATGAGTTACATTAAAAATTGAAGCGCTCCCACGATTGCATTTTCTTAAACATGCTGTGCCTAATGTGCAAAAATGATGATTATATGGCTTTAAACGTTATTGTTTACACCGATTTCCGTTTGTTTACACTCGTTTTCACGTTCCGGTATCTGCTAAATAGAGTGGCAGGAAATTTCAGCGTCAATTGCCGTGGGCAAAATGGGCATGAATGTTGCGGAAAACTTTGGCATACAGTTCTAGGTCACGTTTTTTAAATGGCATTCTTTAAAAGGTAAAGGTTTTAGACTGGAGGTTCATTTTTAAATATACTCTACAGTTGGACCCAATAAGTGGGCAAAAGTAAGTTAGATCTGTCGCAGTTCTGTTTTTGGTGACAGTTATTGACATCAGTGCTACTTACAAGCAAAAGCACTCATCTTTTATCGTCACACTTCCAGCACATATGTTAAAAATACCTGGTCTAAAAAGCAATAACCTTTTTTGCTGTTGTTAACAAAATGACACACAATATCCACAGTGATTACTGAGAAAGACAACTGTCTCACCAGAAATGAGAAAGATACCACCATCAGGGAACAAAACGTTTCTGAGTGAAGGTGAAGGGTCAAGATGCATAGGGTGGGGCACAATAATAAAATAGATGAGTTAAATTAAGGAGGAATGATTAGGTAATGTTAAATTCTGGTTTTAAAACCGGAAGACTGTTAGTGGAAGGAATAACTGTAGTAAGTAAGGAGTTGCACAGTTTTGAGATTGTGTGAGAAAATGGGTTAGCGTGTTGAGTCTTGATTTTGTCACACTAGTATGTAGGGAGGAGGCCGAGAGTGTGGAACAGCATATTCTGAGTTTGACTGCACAACTACCCTTCTTTGAACCACAGTTAACTGACATCATCAATAATTTGGTTTGCTGTTCCTCCACCACTATTGCCACCCCTTCCTCAAAAAGCCCATTTTCAACCATTCTGTCTCAACTGTGTCCCATTTGTAACCTCCCTTTCCTCTCTAAGGTCCTTTAATATGTTGTTGCCACCCAGGTCTGTGTTTACCTCGGTCTTCATTCACTGTGCAAATTTCTTCAGTTCTGATTTCACCCTACCCACAGCAACAAAGCTGCCTTGATCAGAGTCCTAGCAACATCCTCTGCTAATTTAACAAAGGCTAATTAAAGAGGTGAAAACACGATCTGATGTTCATTTTAAATGGGGCAATGCCTTTGTTAAAATATATCAGTGCAATTTCATCCCATGAGAGTTACTGTTGAGCCAGTGGACTCCACCAAAGTACAACATGCTTTCCTCGTGTTATGGGTGCCTATAATTGCTTGCAGTGAAAGTATTAAGCAGATCAAGGCATTGGCAGTGCTTGTTGGGAGTGTCAACAAAATTTAACTTGAAGTGTTCATTAGATGGATAAAATTACACATTTAAAGTGTTTTCTTAATATATGTAATTCATGATAGGTGTGGTTTGATAAATTCTTTCAGAGGTAAAATCACAAAATAGTAGCTCTTAACATTGTCTGTAACACGTTTGTAAGGAAAGCTTTTGAATATTAGCAAAATTTGAATTTGTTTCTGTTCATGTGTGAGAAGACTATGTTCATTAAATCAGCAAAACAGTTATTGTAATAAAGTATTAAATGAATGTAATATACAAGAATGCCACATGATAGCTCATTGTGTTTAAAGCACAACAGGCATAATGGTCACATTGTCATGTATATAATTTTACTAAAATCAGCAAAAAACTGTTAAACTCATTTCAATTAGAAAGGAGGAAACGATTGCACTACAGAATCTCCAGTGGTCAGCTGATCAGAATGCTGGCACAAACTGTTCCTTGCTATTTCAGGAAATTAACGTACTTAAAAACTCCTCACCATTACAACATAACTCCTTTACAAATCACAATTCAAATAAGGGTGTTCCAGCAGGTCGTGTTTGTAAAATTGTAAATAGCAGAGATCTGGAAATAGCATTAAGGTGGTCTGACTATAGTGACAAGAAGTAATGAGAAAATTTCATTTTACTTGCAACATTGGTGCAATAAATTACATTTTCTTATGACAAGCAGTGGTGCCTATTCCTTTGGCCAGAGGGATATGTGATTGGAGCCTACATATCAATTTACTGTCCAGGAATCCAAATTAGTCTTGGCCTAAGATCAAGGACTGGGGTGAGAGTTTAAAGTCCTTGCATAATTTAGGAGTTTAGACTCTTACTGAGGAGTTTAACTGCCAATGGGTTTGCCCGTGGCAATTTTAACCACCGGGCCTGATTAACAAGCTGCAGTCCACTTCTCACCCAGAATGGGTGGAAAGTGGATGCGAAGCAGCTGCTGGCCTCTGGAAAATTAGGCAGCTTTTGGCCGCCCACCAGCACTCAGGTAAGAGTGGGGAAGGGATTTCTGAGGGGTCTCACAGTAGGGAAGGGGTGGGGAGTCCAGGGAAGGGGAAGCCTAACCTTTCCTTGTGGGGCCTGGAGGAGTAAAAAACTTACCAGGAGGGCCCCTTCAGCTTCCTGATCCTCTGCATGGTGGCTTCCCTGCTCAGACCGATGTTAGAATTGCTACAATTCTATATATTTTTAATAGGTTTGTACTTTTGGTGAGATTTTGTGCTCAAGGTGATGGGATGACAGTACTGAGAAAATGGAACAAAAGTAGGGGTTTGGTAAACAGTATAAAAGACTTCAGGAACACATGGACAGGTTAGCAGAATGGGCAGACAGGTGCCAGATGCAAGTTTAATGTGAATAAGTGCAAAGTAATACATTTTGGGAGGAAAAGCAAGGAATGGGGGTTACACTTAATGGAAAGTTGCTCAAGGGTCTGGGAAACTGAGTGACCTGGAGGTTGAAATATATAAATTCCCTAAAAGTGCAAGTGCAGTTAGATAAAGCCATAAAAAAGCCAGCAGCATTTAGAGTTTATACATAGGGATATAGAGTGGAAGAGTAGTAAAGTAACGATACATTTGTTAGGCCGTAGTTATAGTGCTGTAAGCAGTTTTAGGCACTGCATTTTAGAAAGGACGTGAAAGCCATTGGGAGAGCGCAGGGTAGATTCACCAGGATGATGTGAAGGACGGTAAATTAAAGCCCCGATTTTAACTTGGGGTGTGAAATGCCCCGATGACATCGCCAACGTGAAGCCTGGGCAATTTTAACTCCTGGGCCTCATTTTCATTTGATTGACGGGCTGCCCTCCTGATTATGTCAGGAATCGACCAGCTCACCCACATGATGCGTGCAATTTCCGGCAGGCCTCCCAAGGCCTATTTAAAGCAGTGATGCATCTCTTAAAGCGAGATTGCATTGCTTAATTTAATTTTTGCTGGAAGTACATTGGACAATATTGTGACATCACAGATGAGTCAAAGAGCTGCCCTCCCTCTCCTGAGGGCTGCCCAACCCACCCCCAGTTTTGTGATGCATCCCTGGAGGTCCTGGTGGAGGAAGTCAGGCAAGGAAGGAGGTACTGTTCCCCAGCAGCCGCAGCGGCTGGCAGGGTCAGTGCCACCAGCATCACCCCTAGGATGTGGGTTCAATGCAGAAAGAGGTTCAATGTAAAGCATTATAGGTTGATCACTTGGGTGAGAAATGAATGGAAGGCAATATTACGTTTGCCATTAAATTAATCAATCACTTATTATAATTGGTACTTTGGTCTGCATTGTAGTTTAATAGCAGCTTCTGATTCTGCATCATCAGAATGTCATTGATCTAGAAGTTGTCTGAATGTTTTGAATGTTGTTAATATAGCATGAGGGATTGGTAAAGAATGTAACAAGGACTGTTAAGGAGACGGACTCTGTGTAAGTTTTGAGGGTGGGAGAATGAGCAGGTCACCAGAATTGCTGAGCAATTAGCTGATCCCTCACATCTGGCTGCAAGGGGTTGAGGTGGTCCTCCTTCTTCTGATGCGTCCTTGCCTTCCCTCTGATTTTCCTCACCCAGTGAGGATTGCTGCTGCCTCCTCCAAATGCAGGCCTCTCTGTACGGCGAGGTTGTACAGTCTGCAGCACACCACTATGGTGCAGGAGACTCTTTGTGGGGCATTCTGTAGGGAGTACCCAGACCTGTCGAAACACCTGAACCTCAGCTTCAGAATCCCAATGGTGTGCTCAATAATCATTGTGGTCCCCTGGCTTCAATTATACCTCTGTTTCTCAGGTGATGGGGGTTACAGAGGAATGTCATGAGCCACATCTGAAGCGGGTATCCCCCAGCAGCCATCCTGCCATATTCCTGGGAGTGTCAAATATTGGGGTGAATGGTAGACTGGCACAGTATAAATTCATTGTGACAGCTGCCTGCCTGCGTACTGTGCAGAAACTTGGATGATCCTATTTCTGTGATCGGACATTAGCTGGGCATTAATGGAGTGGTAGCCTTTTCTATTGACGAATGCTGCTGGCTGGTGTTGTGGGACCCTGATGACATCATGTGTGCAGTGAATGGCGCCCTGGATATGAGGGAAGCCAACCACTGCTGCAAATCCCTCGTGTTGACAGTTGCGGTCAATAGGGAAGGTGATGCACTGCTCAGACCTAGTGAGCAGGCCATCGGTGACCTGCTTAATGTAGCTGTGTACTGCAGACGAGGAGATGCAGCTGATGCCTCCTGTAGCAGACTGAAAGGAGCCAGTGGCAAAGAAGTTAAGGACTGTGGTGACTTGCAGAGCCATTGGCAAAGCATGGCCCCCTGTTCCAGCAGGTACCAGGTCCTGTTGCAGAAGGCTGCAGAGGTCTGCGACAGCCTGCCTAGAGGAGCACAGCCTCCTAAGGCACTGCTCTTTAGATAGATCCAAGAAAGTGACTCTCGGCCTATACAGCCTGTATGTTGGGTATGGCCTCCTACGAGCAGCACCCACCTGCCCCATGTCACCTGCTGTCTTATGGTAGACCCAGCTGGTGCTGGTTGCTGAGGTTGTTGCTGCTTTTCTTCTTCCAATTCTTCCTCCACCGAAATTAAACTGGAAATAATCAAACCCCTTTTAAGCAGATAAAGATTATTGAGCATGATAAGGCAGAAAAAGTGAGAAAGAAACAATCTGGAAGCTGGAAACTCTCCTATCAATCCAAATGGCAGGAGGTTACTACCCTTTTAAATAATGCTTTGCTTGGCAATGCCGCCAAGTTTTACTGGCAGGTCCGCCTCAATTTTTAGTTAAATTGTGTAATAGGACCCCGATTAAATATACACAAGGCCCCTGTCTGCCTGTGGCCAGTACATCGGCCACTTCCAAAAAGTGCACAGTTAAAATGGCGGCGGGCGGGATTGCATTAGGAGCGCAGTGGTAACTATGCTACTGCTGTTTTGACTACCTGTCCATCCCCTTCCCATCAGGCAGACAGGGTTAAAATTGGGTCTATATTTATGAAGAAAAAATTGATGCACTTGAACTATTTCCACTGGAGCAGAGAAGGCTAATTGAAGATTTGATAAAAGGTTTTTAAAACTATGAAGGATTTTAATAGAGTGAATAAGCAAAGACTATTTCTTTCAACTGGGGAGTCAATGACAAGTGGTCATCAGTTTAAAATTGTCACTAAGAGTGAGGAGAGAGATTAGGAGAAATTTCTTTATGTAGAGGGTTGTTGGAACATGCAATGCTTTGCCATAGGGGATGGTTGAGGCAGAGACCATTGCATCCTTTAAGCGAAAATTGGATAAATATTTGAAGCAGAAGATGATACTGGACTATGGGGAGAAAGTGCAATGGGATTAGTTTGTATTATTCTTTCAAAGAGGATAGGCATGATGACCAAAGAGCCTCCTTTTGTGCTGTGAACTTCTGTGGTTTTATGGAATACTTTTTGTCAGCCAGTGTTAGCATAAAGTATGTCCAGGTGGGGAATGGTGCAGACAGGTGCAGACTTCTTTGCATTTTGTCCCAATAAATTGCAACCTCAGAAGAAGATGCTCCATGGTACTAGTAGAGATGTTTCCACAGAAAGGAATAGAAGGGTGTTCAGATAGAATTAGATGAAGGGGTGGGCTTGGGGAAGGTTCGTGTGGAGCATAAACACTGGCATGGACCAGTTGGGCCAAATGGCCTGTTTCTGTCCTGTAAATACTATGGAAGAACATAGTTCTCTGACTAGGCTATCTTCTAGATTCTTTCAAACAGGCAGAGCCCTGAATCAACTCTACCCAGTGCCTAAGCACCAGGATGAAACTGCTTTCTGCTTACAAAAATAAATCAATATGGCGACCAAGAGTCCAATGGGATTTCAAACAGCAGCCCCAAGACACTAAAGTGATTGGGGTTGATTGGAAAACCTATGATAGTTGTAATCTGTTCTAAAATCATTGCTCATAAATCTTGGATCTTAACACAGGCCTGAAAAATGTGATACAGCGTACCAATTCCTCTCCATCACCTCCAAACTGTGATGATAGTTTCCGAGTGCCAACAGTGTAATTGGGTTGGTGTAATATAGATCTGATAAATCAGGTTACGTTCTCTTACAATTGATTATTAATTGAGATCTTGGATACTACCAATCAGATGTCTTCCTACTCCTCTAGAATTTCAATATTCAGTTTGGATGCCTGCAAACCCAGGTATATTTATTTCCATCACTAATGGTAAAGAAAAGGTTAATAAGAGTATAATGCTTGGGAAGGGAGGAAAATATATCTATATATTTGTTTAAAATTAGGAAGGAAAAAGTGGAAATAGAATTGAATATAAGGTGAATACGGTTAAAATAAAGGAAGATATGCTGTATTGTAAGAGGTAAGATATAGTACTGAGAAGCAGAACATTACCAAGCAGAAATGACGGGAAGAGAGCTTACAGAATAACAAATCAAGATTGTTTGAATAACATTTAGGTGTGTAGAGGTTATAGAAAGTGTTATGCAATTAACTCATAGGTCAGGGAATTCAATCTTGGCAGAGTAAAACATTGTTCAGGTTAATTGTCAGGTTGGTTGAATTTCTGTAAGCTAGGAAATTGTGCCATAAAACATATCTATTATGACACACTGGAAAATGGATTGGAGTTATATTTATATAATTAATTAATGGGTTAATGCCTTGACATTTTGTGCTAATAATAATTGTATTGTGACATAAATTGCAATTATAATGAGTAGGCTTTACTGAGTGTATAATGAGATTTATAGGGTTCCACAACTAACAACTTGGAATGAAATGCAAGGCACTGCAAACCACAATAGACCTTGGATAGATCAGATTGTGTGTTCACTCAATTATAGCTATGTAGCTTAGTGCAAATAATTCTTGAAAACTGACCAGGCTTTGTATTATCTGTGTGCTATGGGGAAATGTACAATATTACTAACCTCTGACTTTGGTTTGAGGTAGTGTCACCATTAATGCTTGGTTTCTTGAAGGATTTCCCATCATCCAAATGTGAAAATGTCACAGCCTGCCTACAGCATTGAGATACTAATGATATATGCATAAATAATTACAGGAGGTCATACAAATGTCACCCACTGATAAGCTTATGTCCTGATTTATAATCACTGCTTCATACACTGTTAAGATTAAGATCTGTATTGGGTAGACAAGCAACTAATTAAAATGTTGCTATTCTACATTATGATTTCACCGTCAGTTCTTTTTATTGAAGTGTCACTCAGCTTAGTTGGTAGTGTTCTTGTCTCATTACAATCCGACTTGGGATTCTGCTTCAGATGAAATGCTCGCATTAGTTCATCACTAATAGTGGCTCATTGCATTTAAGCCCAAAATGTATATTTTTAAACATTCTTGCATCATTAATAGCCTACAGGCTGCAAACATCCACCAACCACAATGGCCACCGCTCCATCAATGTTCAGCTTGTCTGTAACTATCAACACAGAACCATGAAGGTCAATGTCCACTTCCAAGACAATAGACATGAGAGGGTTGGTTGATTTTCATTTTGGGCTCAGATTGGGTGGAGGGTGTCTGCTCTGCCCAGCAGATGACATTGGCAAATGCTTGATTAAGTTTGGTGATCAGGCCTCATTTGAATGTAAGTGGTGAGCTGCCAGCACTAATCACACTGCTTATAGGCAGCTCGCCTTTCAGGAGGGCGGGAAATCCAAGGGGCCTGCCGCTTCTTAAAGCCAGCCTGCAGTTCTTAAAGGCAAGTTGTAGTTTTCATTGGTGGTTGCGTAGAAAGCATGTTGTGGGGCAGCAGGCATGATGTCAATGGCCAGGGCACCCAAATTTGGTAGGTGTTTATTGAAGAAGTCAAGGCCAGGAAGAAGGTCCAGTTTCCCTCAGACAGCAGGAGGGTGCCAGTTCAAATAAGTCAGCACGTATGGAACGAGGTGGCTGAGTGGGTTAGTGCCAGCAGGTAAATCCCAGGACCTGGCTGCAAATCTGCAAAATATTTAATGACCTTACCAGAAATGCTAAGGTAAGACTCCTCTTCACACCTCTCTTACTTCTGAATACAGCCCTGCAACACCACATCTTCCCCCCAGCTCTACCAATCCTTCCCTTCACCACAGCATAAACCTCTCCTCCAGTCAAAACAAGACACTTCAGTACACTATTTTCTGCTTACACTCACACACTCAACACCTGGTATTGTCCTCAAAACAACATTCTGCTTTTATTTTGTTTGGGCTTGAATTAATTCACCCCTTTTTGTTACGTTCTCTGATACTTCATAATGTAAACAGTTTCTTTCATCCAACAACTTCCCCACTCCCTGCATACACTTGCTGCTTCTTCCTCCAAGCATGCTCACTATGCTGGGCTACCTCACAAATCTTCACAACTCTCACAAGGGACACAGCAAGCCACTCCCACTCTTCTTACAGGTCAAGCTTGAGCACAACAGAAATGATTCTGGGAGAATTGGGGGGAGGTACAGCCATGTTGCAAACTCTTCCACCAATGGAGGACGCTCCCATTGACATCACTGGTAGAGGGAGGACACACAGCGTTGGAGTTGACGAGGCTGGACGCCAGTCACAGCTGTGTGTTTGGCCATTTTCCTTTCCTTTACACTTTCCATATAACTCTCTAGCTCATACATACATAGAATGACAACCTGGGGCTGCATTACATTGTCACTTGTCTGCTACGGTTTACCTTTCCATTATATCCTAGCCCTTGTTTCTCTGCCTTTTTCCTAGATCCTTCTGAGGACGTACAGATGAAGGGGAGGAACCATCCTCCCAAAGATGCACTGTCACTTGCTCATACCTTGCAATACACAAGAGGCTGCGCTTCTCCAGGGAGACTCTCACAGACCTGTGTTGCTTCCTGCATCCCAGAGTCATAGGACTCTCATTTAAATATATTTAGTAGACTCCCACCTGTTTCCGGTGAGAGCACTAGACTTGAAAATCGCACTCGCCTCTGGTGGAAACTTTTTCCACAATTTTCATCCTGCTACCACCCCGTTCACAGTGAAAAACAGGGCGTGAGGCAATTCACGTCCTCATTATTTGATCCACAAGGAGGAATGCCACCTCTCCGCTGATGTGGGGAACCAAATTTGGGATGGATGGAGCTTCTGCTTCAAACAAGTCCCACCTGAAATTAGGTGCAGATCGGGACCTGGCTTCCCAACCTAATTTGTGGTTGCATTCCCGCCCGATTTACACCAGGAGTGCACCAGAAGGGCTGCGGATTTGCGGGACCTGTATATCTTCAGTAATTACACACTTTTACTAACCTCGAAATGTCAAAAATTGCAAAGATACATCTTCCGTGCTAACCTTCAACATACGACTGGCTCGTGAAACATTACTTGCTACCACAGAGTTCTCTAAGTAGACTTAACCCGTCGACTTCAGACTGGTCAGTGAGCTAAGCATCGGTAGCCAAATATAAACCTACAACCTATTGCTCCTGATTACAAAGCCGTCTGTCAATGGATTTGTAAAGAATCATGGCCCTGCCTCTCCCACAAAGCTGACTCAAGTCTTCAATGCAAATATATTACTTTAAAGAGATCCTCAGGTTGTTGATCATATAGGATATTTGACCCATTGATCAAGTCCAAAAAGTTTAATGATCTGTTAGATAGGCAATGGCAAAAATGGGGAATGAGCCAGAGCAGATAAAAAAAGTATAAGTAGGGTAACAGAAAGGCAATAGTGACCATAATATAATATGCTTTAAGATGATAATGGAGAAGGACATAAGTATGACAAAAAACAGGCTAATAGATTGGAGAGAAGCTGATTTTGAGGGACTGAGAATAGAACTTGGGAAGATAAAATGGGCAACAATATTGGCAAACAATGATGTAGAATGACAATGGGAAGCATTTAAAACGGTGTTCAACAGAGTGCAGGAAAAATATATTCCGCTAAAAGGAAAGAACAAACTAAACACTAATAAGACGCCATGGATGAATAAAGACATAAGGGAACATTGAGGGTAAGGAAAGGGGCATACATTAAGTACATAGACAGCAGAGGAGTGCATGATAAGAGATAATACGAAGGGATTAGGAGAGAAGACAAAAAAACAATTAGGAAGGCAAAGAGGAATTATGAAATTAAATTATCAAGGAACATAAAACAAAATAGTAAAATATGTTACAGGCACATCAATAAAAAAAGGAAAGTTGGGATGGGAATCGGGCCATTAAGGGATAGACAGGACAATACCACAGGTAACGATAGGGAGATGGCAGAATAATAAAATAATTATTTTGCTTTGGTATTTACCAGGGAGATAGAACAGGTGGACATGACATTGAATGATGAGATGAGTAATGATATAACCGCATTTAAAATAAAAAAAGGGGATATATTGGCCCAGAAATTCAGGTCGGAAGCTTCCCGCGGGTGCAAGCATAGCAGGTGCCTGCCGTTGTGCTGTGGGCCCGCGTGGGATTCTGATCCTGGGCCTCCTCCAGCTGCCGGTGTGCAGTGCTCGCGTATCCCAGCGGCGAAGCTAGTTCGCAGCGTCCCCTGGGATCACGTGGGCCATGGGGAGCCAATCAGAGCAGGGAATCTCCATTCATAGATTTGACAGGAAGACCTGTCAAATCTATGAATAGAGATCGGCCCCAAAACCTAAGTAAAACTTCAAATAATTTTTTTTAAAAATCACATTTTTAAAATAACTATAAATTACATAAATTAACTACTTTAAACAAAAATTTAAATTTTTGAAAAAAATTTATTAATGTTTTTAACGGGGCTAAAAATAAACTTATCTTTCTTTAAAGTATTTAAAAATGATAAACCTGTGGAAAAAATGTTTCAATTTTACTTAATTCACCTCTTACTTTGTTAAAAGCAGGCCTTGCGCCTGCTTTTTCCACGCGCAGCTGCTAGGGACTTACCCGCACGGAGAAACCTGTAAAAAAAGCCGAAGTTCGCTGCGTACGCGCTGCCTCTCCCGCGCACGCGGTTGACCCGCGAACCCCTTCCTTCAAGAGACCAGAAGTTCCGGTTTCCCGTGCATGCGCAAAACCGGCACTTCCGGTGGCCCTACGGGTGAGTACACAGCGCGTACTCACCCGTGGGGACCCGAATTTCTGGCCCATTAAATAAACTAATCAAACTCAAAGAGGATAAAACCCCTAGTCTGGATGGATTGCATCCACGCATTTTAAAAGAATCTAGGGAAGAGATAGCAGAGATATTACTACACATAGTTAATAATTCCTTAGAAAAAGGTGTAGTACCAGAGGACTGGCGGACAGCTAACGTAATACCTATATTTAACAAAGGGGATAGAACATGTCCAAGGAATTATAGACCAGTCAGCTTAACATCGGTGGTAGGAAAAGTAATGGAATCCCTACTAAAGGAGACAATAGAAGAACATCTAGAAATGAAAAGTATAATAATGAATAGTCAGCATGGATTTCAAAAGGGAAAATCTTGCTTGACCAACCTTTATTGAATTTTTTGAAGAGGTAACAGAGAGAGTAGACAATGGTAATGCAGTAGATGTAATTTATCTATATTTTCAAAAGACCTTTGATAAGATACCCCATAATAGACTAATGAATAAGGTCAGAGAATGCGGAGTCAGGGGACAAGTAGCAGAATGGATTGCTAGCTGGCTTCAAGATAGAAAGCAGAGAGTTGGAGTAAAGGGTAGCTATTCACAGTGGCTGAAGGTGGGTAGTGGTGTTCCACAAGGATCTGTGCTGGGACCACTGCTGTTCACAATTTACTTTAACAATTTAGACTATTTGAACCGCGAGTGTGAGCTGTGACCAAGAAAGAATCCAATAGATAATCCATTATAGACGGAAAAGGACACATTTTTGTCTATGATGGATTATTTAATAGATTGTTAGAATTCTCACAATCTGATCTCCAACCCTGTCAAAGCTGGACAGAGAATCCATTCCACACTGGAGCCCGAGGCATCTATGGCAATCATCTTACTCATAAGAGATGCTATGGCTAGCCTTAGGATCTATGCCAGTGGTGGGGGCTCTGCTGCCGATGTCTCTGGTGTTGTGACATACTGCTATACTGCAAATCTGTCTTTCACCAGAAGTAGGTAGTGGAACCTTATGACTTGCCCTCCTCTGTTGCAGATAAGGTGTTACCATCTCTAATGATTGTGTTAGTGATCTGTGTTCAGAAGGCATTCTTCTTTTAAGCACTGGCCCCATAATGTTGAGATCCTTGAGATCATCATAGAAACAGAAAAATAGGAGCAGGAGTAGGCCATTCGGCCCTTTGAGCCTGCTCCGCCATTCAACACGATCATGGCTGATCCTCTATCTCAATACCATATTCCCGTGCTCTCCCCATACCCCTTGATGCCTTTTGTGTCTAGAAATCTATTTCCTTCTTAAATATATTCAGTGACTTGGCCTCCACAGCCTTCTGTGGTAGAGAATTCCACAGGTTCACCATCCTCTGAGTGAAGAAATTTCTCCTCATCTCTGTCCTAAATGTCCTACCCTGTATCCTGAGACTGTGACCCCTCATTCTAGACCCCCCAGCCAGGGTAAACAGCTTCCCTGCATCCAGTCTGTCTAGCACTGTCAGAATTTTATACGTTTCAATGAGATCCCCTCTCATTCTTCTAAACTCTAGTGAATACAGGTCTAGTCGACCCAATCTCTCCTCATACGAGAGTCCTGCCATCCCAGGAATCAGTCTGGTGAACCTTCACTGCACTCCCTCTATGGCAAGTATATCCTTTCTTAGGTAAGGAGACCAAAACTGCACACAGTACTCCAGGTGTGGTCTCACCAAGGCCCTGTATAACTGTAGTAAGACATCCTTGCTCCGGTACTCAAATCCTCTTGCAATGAAGGCCAACATACCATTTGCCTTCCTAACTGCTTGCTGCACCTGCATGTTTGCTTTCAGTGACTGGTGTACAAGGACACCCAGGTCCCTCTGTACATCAACATTTCCCAATCAGTTGAAGATGGACAAAAGCTGGATGTCCAGAGAGCACATTCTGCTCCTCTTCTGTAGGTGCTGCACCCCCACCGCTCCCCTCCATTCAAATACTGAAGCTAAATTGATGTATATTTTATTTTCAAAAAAATAGCTTTGATAAGGTTTGCTGGCAATGTCTCTTGTAGCTGAATAGTTTGCTAACATTCACTATCTGGACTCATATATGAAGAATGGCTATTTGGGCATGGGCAGCCAGTGCCCATAGAACTGTACACCAGCACAGGTCAGTGCTTTCAGAAGAGGAGTGATTTAAAAATATATATTAAATGCAAACAATAGATTAGCAAAAATAGTCTTTCATGTGTTTATTGAGAAAAATGGAAATTATTTGCCAACATGGAATCTGTGCAGGACATCGCACCACAGTTTGATGCTTCACTCACACTGGCAGCTTACCAAGAAATTGCTCATAAGCTACCCAGAAGGTAAATTCAGACTGTAGTTAAAACTAGGTCAAGCAAAAAAACCCCAGAAAAGTAAGTCAAGCAGTGCTACAAGTAATAGCAGTGAATTACAGTTGGCACGTTGGCTGGGTTGCTTGCCAAAATGAGGCAATGTCATTCCATTTTTCAAATAATAATAAAAAAAACAGAGACAGAGAGTGCTTTGTTTGAAACAATACCTGCACACTGTCAATTTTGTGGCTGACTCCAGACCCAAAACACCACCTGGGATATCTCCCATAGGCACCCACATACGAATGATTACTCAGAAACAATAGCCCCAAGGCATGCTAGACCATACAAAGGTCAGGGATTTGCTATTACTGTACATTCTTGTGGAAACAGATAAGAGCGCTGATTTAGAGTTAGGACTGCCAAGAGCCTAAACCCAGTAAATGGCAAACCTGTGTCATAGTGCAGCAATGTGGCCTACGAAGGAAACATTTTGTCTAAACTTGTAGGAACTTTTAACTCAATATATTTATATCCAAATTGACTAAATTACCAAGAGTGATTTTAGTGGAGTGCATATTTTGGAAAGTTCCTGGATGCTGTCATTTTTGGCAAATGACAGAGTAAGAAACCAACGGAATACATGTACAGTAGAAACCCTTTCTATAATGCTAGATTTGGGATTCATACCTAAAGCAAGAGAGAAAGGAAAAAATATTTTTGTGTCAGGGGATAAACAAAATGTAGCTGAACTGTCCCACTCTGCAACAACTCCTTCTGCATGGTTAATGCTATCTCCGAAAGTCTGACTAAACTGGAAATTAGATGGGGAATACTTTGACTGCTGCTGCTAAAGTTCTTCAAGTTGTGCCAACAAAATGAGTGACTGTTCATTAGTGCTGTTGCAGCAGTGGGAAAATATTGTTCAATGTGTGTAATATAATACATTATATTTCCTTAGAAAGTGTTACAGTGAATGGCTACTGTACTCAGCATGCATTTTTATTTCCTTGAATGAAAAGGTTTAACTGAACATTCTTGGTCTCTTACTTGCTTTAAAGGAAGTGAATGAGAGACATCTTTTAGAGGTATATAAGATACTAATTAGAACAGAAAATTCAAATCCAGAGCTCTGTTTCAAGTTAAACCACATCTATAAGACAAGAAGAAATAGGTACAAACTGGTAAAAGTCAAAGGAAAGTTCAGGACTAAAGTCAGGAACTAATTCTTCACTAAAAGTGTGATTAAAACTGGGAGTGGTCTTCCAGATAGCGTAATAAAAGACACGGGGGGCGAAATTCGCGTCCTTTGCGCCTGTCTCCAGGGGGCGCTAATGGGGTGCAAAGGGGTTATCACCCGGGGGCGATAATAGCGCCTCACGAGAAATTCGGTGGGGTGCTACAGAGGCGCTAGCTGATAGCGCTGCGCCCCCGCCGGTAGCGCCCTGGGCCGCTGCGCCGCCGACGCCCATGGCAGAAATTCGGCTGTGCCCTGCAAGGTAGCCACAGGCGATGTCAGCACCAGCCTCATGGGTCGTGAACCGGGCTGACCTCTGCTCGCGGGGCGGTATTTAAAGGGGAGGTGTGGCTACGACTCACGCCGCCATTTTCTTATTTTGAGGTCAGCCCTTTGTGGCAGCTCTTGATGTGGTCTGTGGCCGCCATCGCGCAGCCCGGCACCACGCCGCCCTAGTGGGCTAGTGTGGGCCATCGGAGACCCTGCAGAGCTCGCAGTGTCCCTCCCCTTTAATGGAAGGGGAGAGGCGGTGAAACGCATCAGTGCTATGCGGAGCGGCCGCATAGTGCTCCGGTGTTCGAGCGCTTTGCGCCCCTGACACCGCCCGAGATAGCACTCCACATCCTCTCCGGGGCGGTAAGCCGAATTTAGTGGCTGGGGCGGTACTTCCGTGCCGGGTGCTAAATGTCTGCCGTTAATTCGGTTACTGCCTCCAAACGGGGCGTAACCGAATTTCACACTCACAATCTCTGGAATCATTCAAGAGGCAGTTAGATGCTGTGATGGGGGACAAGTGCTAGGAGCTCATGGATTTCTTTGTCATCAAGATAGAGACCATCCATTCAGCAGCCTTTACTGTTTCCAAGGCTGCTGTCTCAGGCTGAACCAGACTCTTTGCAATCTCGGCATCCAATTCAACACTGAGCTGAGCTTCCAACCCCATATATTCTCCATCACAAAGATCACTTACTTCCATCTCCATTACACTGCCCACCTCCACCCTTACCTCAGCCTATCTGCTGCTGTTTTTTAATGGTTTTCTTCCCTGTCTACTTGTGCCACTTCAAATTCCTTCTGTTTGATTTCTGCCTTTTCTTCTCCTGCCCTTTCCACCAGCAGCACCAGCCAATAGCAGTTACAGGAACTTTCACATCCAGATTCAAACCCCGCAAGTCAAAAATTAATAGGAAGTTGTGTCGACAGACCTCACATTCTTGTTATTTTAAAAAAAAATCACTTTTACCTCTGAGTCAGAAGTTTGTGGGTTCAAGTTCTACTCCAGAGACTTGAGCACATAATCTAGGCTGATACTTCAGTGCAGTGCTGAGGGAGTGCTACACTGTTGGAGGTGCCGTCTTTCAGATGAGACGTTAAACCGAGGCCACAACTGCCATCTCGGGTGGACGTAAAATATCCTACTATTCGAAGAAGAGCAGGACAGTTCTCCTGGTGTCCTGGCCAATATTTATCCCTCAACCAACATCATTAAAAACAGATAATCTAGTCATGTCCCACATTGCTGTTTGAGGGACCTTGCAGTGCGCAAATTGGTTGCCGTGTTTCCCCACATTACAACAGTGACTACATTTCAAACAGTACTTAATTGGCTGGAAAGTGCTTTGGGACATCCTGAGATTATAAAAGGGTTCTATAAATGCAAGTCCTTTCCTTACCGTTATTCTCAGGATGTGGCCATCGCAGACAAGGCCGGCATTTATTGACCATCCCTGCATACAACTGAATGGCTTGGTGGGCCACTTCAGTGGGCAGTTAAAAGTGAACCACATTGGTGTGGGACTTGAGTCACACAGAGGCCAAACTGGGTAAAGATGACAGGTTTCCTTCCCTAAAGGGCATTAGTGAACCAGTTGCGGTTTTACAACAATACAATAGCTTCATCGTCACTTTTTTTTTTTACTGATACCAGCTTTTTATTGCCATTCATTCCCTGGAATAATTTAAGTATGGCTTTGATAGGAAGATATTACAGGTAAATCCTCTGCTCTAGCTGTGTCAGCCTAAGATGTATGTTACAGATGGTGTGCTTCCAGAAGATGGTACAACTCTTCATCTAACTCTGCTGACTGCTCAGACATTTCCCCACAGCCGTTACCAGGTAGGCATGATAATGGCTGGAAATATGGTTGGTGGCATCTTGATAGGTGCAACCAATCAGGCCTTGCTGGCTGATGATCACCCTGGCATGCCTTCTTTCATGCGGTACCATGTAAAGCATGCCATGTTTTAAGTTGGATGCTTCTGAAGACCCATCTGGCATAACAGTTAGTCAGGTCTTCACACATATCTGTCTCATTAGGCCTGCTGTTACAACTTACCTTGAGTTGAAGCCTTTGCATGCATTTATTGTCTGCCAAGCTGATATCTGGTCACTTGTGTCTGCAGATACTGGCAAGTATGCACAGAGGACCTCTCAACTTGCTTGGTGCACGTTAAAATCAAATGGAGAATAATATTGGGCGGTGTGTAAAATCGGTATTCCAGCCGATCCCATTGGTTTCCTGTCTGGCGAGTTTGGTTAAAATTACCCCCAGAGAGTTTAGCCAGTCGGTTGTTGAGCCATACAGATCTGGAATGTTACAGGTTTGATTCTTAGTCTGTGCTAAATCAGCTGACCTCAGCTGGGGCAGAGCAGGCTTGAAGGGCCAAATGGCCTACTCCTGCTCCTATTTCTTATGTAATGTATTACAGTTGTCCTTTGCAACCCTTGGTTAATGAAAGGAAAAATCTGCTAGGATTCCCACTTCTGATCACCATCCAATGACACCTGCCAGAATCATGCTGTGTAGATGTCGGTGAGCACAGGATCAGGCTTGGCTATGATGCCCCTCATGTTTGAATAGTTTGCCAATACACTGTCAAGGCTCACACTTGAACAATGGCCATTTGGCTGAGGTACCAGAGGTCAATGGAAGAGAAAATTGGACTGGGCGTATAATGAGTGGCCGATCCACAACCACCTGTGCTACAAGTGAAAATTACCCCCAATGTCTTCAGGGAAGGAGAAAAAAACCCGGCAAAGAAAAGCTGGTGAGGAAAAGAAAAGAAAACTTTGTGATGAGAATGTTTCCACTATTTATGAACCTAAACTAACGTAAGTGAATTCTGGATTTTGTCACTCATTGGCTATGTGGCTGGATTCACTCAATGTGTAAATTGCTGTCCAGAGTCATGTGCCCTTTATTTAGTCTACGGGTGTGCAGCTCCTGATGAAACCCTAAGCAGATCGTCTGATGAACTGTGGGACACATTATTAAATATTATTTCTCGCAAATGGATTTCCACAGCTACGTGAGCATAGAACTCACCAATTAATCCCAAAAGAAGAGAGTGATTGTAAGATATTTGCTGATAAACTAGAGGCATCATTAAAAAACTATGATATAAATAGAACATATACTAATTTATGTATGAAAATAAATTTAATCAAAAATGTCAAAGTCTTGTTTTATATTAAATTAGAAACTGACATGCATTACTTCGATAATAATCTGCTTTTCAAAGGGATAGTAAGTGCCTTGAACTGAATCAGATGTCAATTTTTTGTCAAAAACATCTACTGTCAACAGGAGCTTAATTGTCACAGCACAGTGCTTATAATTCTTGCAGGTATTTGTTCAGAAACTCCAAACATCTCTTTTTAGGTACATTGTATTGCACTGTATAAAGTTCTCTCAATCGTGATAATGACTGTGTCAAGAGATGAATAATAGTCAGCATCAAAACCTCTTCAGCGCATAAGGTTTTTATACCTCTCTCAGCATAGGCATTGCTGCCCTAATAACTGATGTTTTTTTTCTTGATAATATGCCCACAGCTTAAATGATTATTTCTCTGCAAAGCACTTGGACACCACATGTAGCCATATTACTTGGAACTTATACTAAAACTATTGAAAAATAAACATCTCAGGATATTTCCTCTCCAGTTGCATGAAAATGTACTGAAATGGTTTAGATAATTAATAAGTTGAATAAACAGCATCTCTTTCCTTAATTATAGTGCACTAGCCATATCATTTCCAAATGATAAAGATGATTATCATTCAGTATACAGTATTTGCAGTGATTAAGTCACCATCATTGCATTTTCAGTGTGGAGGTTATCATGCATTAATGATATGGAGTGCAGTGACCCTTGTTCATGAACACAATGATGGTCACCGTTGACATAAAAGGACCAAAAACTGAATAAACCTCCCCAAACTTCATTGCATATATATTTTAAATAATAATGAGTAGCATGGAGTGATTCCCAGCTAGTGAGAATGAGGAACTTAAAGAAATTAGTATTAGTAAAGAAATAGTACTGGAGAAATTAATGGGACTAAAAGCCAACAAATGCCCTGGACCTAATGGACTACATCCGATAGTTTTAAAAGAGGTGGCTACAGAGATAATGGATACATTGATTTTGATCTTCCAGAATTCCCTAGATTTTAGAATGGCCCCGCCGATTGGAAGGTAGCAAACGTAACCCCGCTATTCAAGAAAGGAGGGAAAGAGAAACCCGGGAACTACAGGCCAATTAGCCTGACATCAGTAGTAGGGAAAATGTTAGAATCTATTATTAGGGATGTGGTATCAGGGCACTTAGAAAATCATAATATGATTGGTCAGAGTCAACACGGATTTATGAAAGGGAAAGGACAAATCTGAGCGTTTTTTGAGGTTGTAACTAGCAGGGTAGATAAGGGGGAACCAGTGGATGTTGTGTATTTGGATTTTCAAAAAGCATTTGCTAAGGTGCCACACAAGAGGTTATTACACAAAGTAAGGGTTCATGGGATTGGGGGTAATATATTATGGATTGAGAATTGGTTAACGGACAGAAAACAGAGAGTGGGAATAAACAGGTCATTTTCAGGTTGGCAGGCTGTAATTAGTGGGGTGTCGCAAGGATCAGTACTTGGGCCTCAGCTATTTACAATCTATATCAGTGACTTAGATGAGGGGACCAAGTGTAATGTATCCAAGTTTGCTGACGATACAAAGCTAGGTGGGAAAGTGAGGAGGATGCAAAGAGGCTGCAAAAGGATATAGTGTGGCGGATCGCCACCTAAAACGGGCATAATCCACTCTTCCATCTGTGGACAAATTTCCAGCACCTTCCCTTTAAGGCACCTTACCTTTAAGGAGAAGGGGCGGGGCCTCAGGTTTTACCCAGAGAATTCTGGGAGCTTTTCAGTCTGCCATTTTGTACCATGCTGTGATTAAAAAGTCTCTTGTTTAACACAAATGGATTCAGCCTTAATTCGTGTTTCGCGGCAGCCTCAACAATAGACAGGTTAAGTGAGTGGGCAAGAACATGACAGATGGAATATAACGTGGAGACATGTGAAGTTATCCACTTTGGTAGGAAAAATAGAAAAGCAGACTATTTTTGAAAAGGTGAGAGACTGGGAACTGTTGGTATTCAAAGGGAACTGGGTCTCCTTGTACACAAATCACAGACAGTTAACATGCAGGTACAGCAAGCAATTAGGAAAGCAAATGCTATGTTAGCCTTTATTACAAAGGGATTGGAGTATAAGACTAAAGAAGTCTTACTGCAATTGTATCAGGCCTTGGTGAGACCACACCTGGAGTACTGTGTACAGTTTTGGTCTCCTTACCTAAGGAAGGATATACTTAGAGGGAGTGCAACAAAGGTTCACCAGACTGATTCCTGGGATGAGGGGATTGTCCTATGAGGAGAGATTGAGTAGACTAGGCCTATATTCCCTGGAGTTTAGAAGAATGAGAGGTAATCTCATTGAAACAAATAAAATTCTTAAGGGACTTGAGAGGGTAGATGCTGGGAGGATGTTTCCCCTGGCTGGGGAGTCTAGAACCAGGGGCCACTGTCTCAGAATAAGCAGTCGGCTATTTAGGACTGAGATGAGAAGAAATTTCTTCACTGAAAGGGTTGTGAATCTTTGGAATCCTCAGTCATTGAGTATATTCAAGACAGAGATCGATAGATGTTTGGATACTAAGGAATCAAGGGATATGGGGATAGAGCGGGAAAGTGGAGTTGAGGTAGAAGATCAGCCAGGATGTTACTGAATGGCGGAGCAGGCTCGAAGGGCCGAATGGCCTACTCCTGCTTCTATTTCTTAAGTTCTTATATCAAGTTTCTCATGGCTTGTGACAGCATGATAGAATCTTCTTTGGGATTAGTGCCTCACTCCCAGACATCGTTATTCTCTGTACAAATGAACAACAGACAGGCCTTCAATGTGATTACAAAATAAATTCAAATAATACGAGGGGCAGAAGAGCTGTATTGTTGTTTGAATACAGAATTTAATTTTGACATTTTAGAAAACTAGGTTGCCTATGCTGTAAACCTCTTAAAAAGGAAGGAAAAAGCTCTTAGTATTGGTTATAAAATATACCTAATGGTGCATATTCCTGATTAAAGTCTCATGTATTGATGATTGCTGGTGCATACAAATAATCAGCTTCAATCTAAACCCAGCAGTGCTTGAGTTTGATGCATTAGAAATATGACTGGTTGATTGATTCCAACTGAACATCATGACCTTGAATTACTTGTTTCAGCTCAAGAACAGCTCGTCCTAAAGGGACCAGAGTCTAGCATTTGCCAAAAATTCTTATCCATTTCTCAATATAGCAAAAATGTTATTGAAAGCTACTGTTAATTCTTCAGGATTCATTAGACCTAAAAGACTAGAACAGTGAAACTTCTCAGTTAGAGGTCCAGCTTGATGCTGAATAAGTGTCATAGCAGGAAACGGTAATCAACTCTAATTTTCTTCACTTGTACATTCATCATCCGTTGGAAGATAATTAACATAGAATGAAGTGATATTAACCACTAAACATAAAATCTAGCCCAAGGAGAGGAGTCTTGAGAAGCGGAAAGGCAAGGCACGGCATCTCAGTCTTGTTGCCAACAGATACGAATTCACAGCACATAACTGCCATGAACATGGCACTTAATCTCAGATTTGAGAGGCAAGAATAGAGTGTGTGAATTTGGAAATGTCACACAGGTCCAAAATGGGCTGCAGGAGCTGTATTATCTCATGCTTTGCACTGACAGCTATTTGCGTTAATTTGAGCAATAGTTATTACAATTATTATTAGAATCGTCTATAGTATATTGTTTGTTCCTCGTTTCAAGCCGTGTTAATGTTTTACTTGCTATATTTGTAGCACATAATTATCTGCTTTGCTAACAATTCTGTTGACAGCATCACCTACAATTTTTAGCAAATGGAATTGCAACACAACTGAATCTTTCTTCCAAATACAACACTATCATTATTGTTGTCTGCCAAGGTGTAACCCAGGCTGGTTTCTAAATATTACACTGCACTGTTTATTACATCAGAAATATCCATACAAAACTTTATAAGATGTTTGTTGCTTTTTCAATCATGAAAATATTTTATGTGAAGGATATTTTCATCAGCTGACCACTTGATTATTGTTCAAAATTCTCTTCCAAAATGGCGATATAAGTTGAGATATTGCTGTTGGTGACATTAGTAAACAAATGCATAACTGATCATATGATATTCCTCTGCGATTTTAACAGAGACATTTACCTGTTCATTGTAGATAGGTTAATGCCTCTATTAAAACAGCAGACAGATGAGTAACATACAAACTTGTTGAGCATTCATCCACTAATATTGCCAACAGTAATTTCTAGACATAATAACTACAACAGGCAAGATAGTCCAGATCCCAACAGAGCTCAAAAGTAAAATGGCAGAATAAATGCAGTAAACAAATGTAATTTCTTTCAGTTTCGTAACTACTGTCTTGTATATTCAGTTAGCCATCATCACAGAGACAAAGGAACAAGTTCCCCAGCTGACCTGCCAGTGCTCTCTGCTGGTCAAGAAACATATTACAACAACAACTTACATTTATAAAGCACATTTAACGTAGCAAAACGTCCCAAGGCGCTTAACAAGAGCGATATCAAAAAAACATTTTTGACACCGAGCCACAGAAGGAGGTATCAGGACAGAATTAATAACAAGGACATTATCAAAAGCTTGGTCAAAGAGGTACGTTCTAAGGAGCATCTTAAAGGAGGAGAGAGAGGTGGAGAGGTTTAGGGAGGGAATTAATAACAAGGACATTATCATGAACAATACCAGAAACAAAATAACATGGAACGTATATTCACAGAAAAGGTCAGACTTGTTTTTAGTACAGTGAAATATACACAAAACCTTGTTAATAAAACTCATACATTAACAACATCCTTTGTACATGGGACTTGCATTCATATACCATGTTAATAAAAATATCATTTAGCTATTCGCTGGGATTTGTTTTATATTGCGCAATGCTGTTTTATCTGACAGTTGGGTCCTAATAAGATCCATATTTACTTGGCAAAAATAAAACTAATCTTCAGGAAGCTGTCGCTTAGGTTTTTGTTGTACTAAGGGAAAGAAGGGAGGAATGAATTAAAAAACCAATCTATTTTCTGCATGGTATTTTAGGTATTGATTGTTAATTGTTAATAATTGATTGTTCGCAACCTTGGTGTCATATTTGACCCTGAAATGAGCTTCCGACCACACATCCGCAGCATAACAAAGACCACCTACTTCCACCTCCGTAACATCGCCCATCTCCGCCCTTGCCTCAACTCATCCACTGCTGAAACCCTCATCCATGCCTTTGTTACCTCTAGACTTGACTATTCCAACGCACTCCTGGCTGGCCTCCCACATTCCACCCTACGTAAACTTGAGGTCATCCAAAACTCGGCTGCCCGTGTCCTAACTTGCACCAAGTCCCGTTCGCCCATCACCCCTGTGCTCACTGACCTACATTGGTTCCCGGTTAAGTCGCGCCTCGATTTCAAAATTCTCATCCTTGTTTTCAATTCCCTCCATGGCCTCACCCCTTCCTATCTCTGTAATCTCCTTCAGCCCCACAAACCCCCCAAGATATCTGCATTCCTCTAATTCTGCCCTCTTGAACATCCCTGATTATAATCGCTCAACCATTGGTGGCCGTGCCTTCTGTTGGCTAGGCCCTAAGCTCTGAAATTCCCTCCCTAAACCTCGCCGCCTCGCTACCTCTCGTTCCTCCTTTAAGACGCTCCTTTAAACCTACCTCTTTGACTAAGCTTTTGGTCACCTGCCCTAATTTATCCTTATGTGGCTCGGTGTCAAATTTTTTGTCTTAAAATACTCCTGTGAAGTGCCTTGGGACGTTTTACTACGTTAAAGGCGCTATATAAATACAAGTTTTTATTGTAGTTGTTGTTGATGGTAGTCAATTGTTCTGTACACCAGTTACAAATGTGTTCAATGCAGGTAGTGGTAGTTAAAAGGAACTTCATCAGTTTTATTACCAAAGCTTTATTGGAGGGGGAAATGGAGCTAATATTAACCCTTAAAGACAACTGGTGTACAAACTTGCCATTGTCACTGAGCAGAACGAAGCGGACTTATGCCTGCAATTCACCTTGTGTCAAATGCTTGGTCTCCGATGTGCCATCAGGGGCAGGCAATGGGTGTAGGTCAGATGCTTCCACATATTAGGGGACCTGACTCGGAGGGGTTACTGAGTCTGATGGTGTCAGGAAACTGTGCCAAAGTCAGTAGACTAGGATACTCAAGTAATTATATCATTTTAACTGTATGGGCCAATGCACACCACTATATCAAGGGGGCACGTTGGGGGAGTTCCTGGACTACCTTGGGAAATTTCACCCATTACTCTCTCGGGAGGCCTCAATGAAACTCTCACAAGCTGAAAGTTCATGTGATTTCTGCAGAGGGACCAGCAAAGGCCCCAACAAAGGCAAAGGTATCGATCCCAAAAGGGATCAAGTACTTTTCTGAAGAGGCAGAACGGCTCCCTTTGGAGCTGAAGACTTTTAATAGTTGTTTTTTTCTTGGCCTGGATGTGCCTCAGGGGTCTTCTGATGGAGCAACTATGGACTGCTCCATACTACAAAGGCAGGATAGGGGCAGGCATTGTGGTCCACTGACCATGCAGATGACTTCATCCCCTAGGATTTGGGCTGGGTTCTGAATCTTAGCGTATGGGCGCTGGAGTTTCACTCCACCAAACTTTTGCCGGCAGAGTGGGACTATAGGAATTTTAGCCCCTATTTATGTTAATTCATCTCACTCATGACCTTAACCTCAGTAACTTCTTTAAGCTAATTCATGAAGGCATCAGCACTTATTGTATAAACAAAAATATATAAACGTATTTGTAATGGTTTTATTTAAAAATAAACTCCTGATAGTGAAACTTCCTCTTTATGATGTGACTAGGGATCTTGCGTATTCTTTCCTGCTTCAATTTGTAGTTAGATGGATATTTAGCTGAACCATGAATCAATTTTTAAAATCCTATCAATTGACATAAGGCACATGGAATTATAAATAGGTAATATTGATTAGTTTTTTGCTTTAGAATAATCTATTAAGAAATATTGAGTTTCAGACATAAGTGGACAAACAAACTTTGGGTATGAAACAACCTGCCAAATGGACAGAGCTTTCTCCCCTCCTTATTTTCTTCCCAATTGCCCATCATTATTGGACAATTTCTCCCATTGTGTTCCTTAGCTAGGACTGTGGACTTCTCCAGGCTTCTGTGGGATATACTGGTGTAATGAGGATGATCCTTGGATGTTGAGTTTTAGATGTTGTCTAGATAACACAGACAACTTAATTTTGGAGTGACTGACGCAGTGATGCATCTCACCCCTTATCTTGGTGAAAGCAGATATATGCTTAAGGATAAGTAAGGATGCTCCTCAGTGCTTATAGATTAAGTTCCAATCCCTGGAATTGAACCTTTCCTTTTCAGAAATACCAGTAAAGTGTACTAAGATCTTAAAAGAGATGGAAAATCTTAGATAAATCATTTTTGTTTGTGAAGGTAAAATGGCAGTGCATTGTTTTATCACAATGAGGTTACGTTGGAAGTGATACAAAGGTGAGTTTGCTTTGAATTGTCATGTTTGTAAAAAATAAAAAAAGTTTTGCTGAATACTTTTTCATGATTGCAGAGCCCTTTCAAAACATTTCCACATTTTACTAATACACAGACCACATGGACAACCAACACCCTCGACTCTTTAACTGTGACCTATGCTTTACAGTTACCTGTAGGTTGCTGGTCAATAAACTGACTGAAAAGTAGAATGGCTGTCTGTCCAAAGTGCTGCAGCCTATGAGAAATATCTGGGTCCGTAAGGGTAAATGTTTTCCTTTAACCAACTCATGATCTACTTCTCATTTTAAATGTTACCGTTGTCAAATTGAATAAATCCATTCTGCCATCAGAAACAATTACCTCCCTGTTGACACTGGCTCATTCCTTGCTTAGAACAAAACATGCTTTATAGATGAAAACAAATATACCAATCACAAAGTTTTAGTGACATAATACTTCCAAAATAACCCTCAACAATCTAAATCCCAAATCCAGCTGTGTTTTTTTTTCAAATTCAAACTACAATAAAGGAGTCTTTACATGGAGGGAAGTGAATGAAGTTAATGTATGAATATTAATCATGACACATGGTACAATCCTTTTGCGTATGCTTATAACTGATGAATGCACAAAACAATATACTGTATATCCAAATGTTTAAGGTGTTTTGGTGGAACTACTATTGCTATCTGTATTGCATGGTTTATAAACAGCATCTTAAATTAGCTATTTTTCAGTGCTTTAGTACCAATACCACATTGCATGGCTTGTTACTATTTAAATGATTACATTTAATGACATGAATATGATAATTCTACACATGCACAAGCTTTCAGTCTTTCTGAAACTGCACAGACATTAATCTGGAGGCTTCAAAAAGTCTCTTCTAGTCTTTGCAGCCAAATCCTCTGTACACTTTAAAATCAAATACCTTGTGGAAAACTTGGGTATGTATGAATTAAAGATACAAAAATTAATTAATAAAAATGAAATTAAAGGAAGCATATACCAGAATTAAAATCACTTACAATGTTTATTATTTGATTTCTAGGTCTGGGCTGAACAATCTGTTAAAAAAGGTTTACTTAGTTCTTTTTTTTAAAAAAGTACAGTAAGTTTTTATTATCCCTTAAATAACCAGATTCTCCATTTGGCACAAGGCCTCACTGTGTGCCACAGTGCCATCTAGCTACCACACTTTTTAATTACTTTTTTCTTTTATTGAATTCTCAAAAATGTACATCTATATCTGATATAGCCATTGAACATTTTGAATTCATGTGCTTGTAGGAAAATGCATTGATACATCCAGGTTGCTTGACATGACTGTGCTTTTTGTGGATAGGCATGTGTTTCCCTCAAATGGGCAATGTCATTTGATGGGGATAGTTGACATAAATGAGTCAGAGGAGCAGCTGGTTCCTCAGATAGTGCTTTGAAAACACAGGCATGTATACCATTGGGGCCCTTAGCTTTCTAAAATTTTAAATATATTAACATAGCAACAGTTTCAGGTAGGAGAAGACCTTTGGACCATCTAGGCCATGTATTCACAGTATTCCTGTGGTGCATTTCTAATGACCCTGAATCTCACTTGTTGACAAGACCCTTTAGTTCCTACTTGAAACCCATTAAGGTTTCTTGTTCCACCACCTGTGCCAGTAATCTGTTCCATATACTTGTTAAGATGTCTAAAAATGTTAAAAAGACAAATCTAAAGGCACTGTATCTGAATGCACGAAGCATTCGTAATAAGGTAGACGAATTAACAACACACATAGATGTAAACGGATACGATATAATTGCGATTACGGTGACATGGCTACGAGGTGACCAAGGCTGGGAGCTGAATATCCAAGGATATTCGATATTTAGGAAGGACAGGCAAAAAGGAAAAGGAGGTGAGGTGGCGTTGTTAGTAAAGGATGAAATCAGAGCAATAGTGAGAAAGGATATTGGCTCAGAAAATCACGGTGTAGAATCAGTCTGGGTGGAGCTAAGAAGCACCAAAGGGCAGAAAACACTGGTGGGAGTTGTCTGCAGGCCTCCAAACAGTAGTAGTAATGTAGGGGATGGCATCAAACAGGAAATTAGAGATGCATGTAACAAGGGTACTACAGTAATCATGGGTGACTTTAATCTACATATAGACTGGCCAAACCAAATTAGCAATAATACTGTGGAGGATGAATTCCTGGAGTGTGTACGAGATGGTTTTTTAGACCAGAACATTGAGGAGCCAACTAGGGAACAGGCTTTCCTAGATTGGGTATTGTGCAATGAGAAGGGGTTAATTAATAATCTTGTTGTGCGGGTTCTTTAGGGAAGAGTGACCAAAACATGATAGAATTCTTCATTAAGATGGAAAGTGAAGAAGTCCAATCCAAAACTAGGGTCCTAAATCTAAACAAAGGAAACTACGAAGGTATGAGGAGTGAGTTGGCTATGATAGATTGGGGAGCTTCAATAAAAGGCATGACGGTGGATAGGCAATGGCTAACATTTAAGAAACAAATGCATGAATTGCAACAGTTATACATTCCTTTCTGGCGCAAAAACACAAAAGGAAAAGCGGCCCAACCATGGCTAACAAAAGAAATTAAGGATAGTATTAGATCCAAAGAGGAGTCATTAAAGTTGCCAGAAAAAGTAGCAAGCCAGAGGATTGGGAACAGTTTAGAGTTCAGCAAAAAAGGACCAACAGATTGATTAAGAGGGGAAAAATAGAGTATGAGAGTAAACTTGCAAGGAACATAAAAGTGGACTGTAAAAGCTTCTACAACTATGTAAAAAGAAAAAGATTAGTGAAAACAAATGTAGGTCCCTTACAGTCAGAAACGGGAGAATTTATAATGGGGAACAAGGAAATGGCAGAGCAATTAAACAAATACTTTGGTTCTGTCTTCATGGAAGAGGACACAAATAACTTCCCAAAAATGCTAGGGAACCAAGGGTTTAGTGAGAAGGAGGAATTAAAGGAAATTAGTATTCGTAAAAAAATAGTGCTGGAGAAATTAATGGGACTGAAAGCTGATAAATCCCCAGGGCCTGATAATCTGCATCCCAGAGTACTAAAAGAGGTAGCCATGGAAATAGTGGATGCATTGGTTGTCATCTTCCAAAACTCTATAGATTATGGAACAGTTCCTGCAGATTGGAGGGTGGCAAATGTAACCCCACTATTTAGAAAAAGAGGGAGAGAGAAAACGGGGAACTACAGATCGGTTAGCCTAACATCAGTAGTAGGGAAAATGCTAGAGTCTATTATAAAGGATGTGATAACAGGACACTTAGAAAATATCAATGGGATTAGACAGAGTCAACATGGATTTATGAAAGGGAAATCATGTTTAACAAACCTACTAGAGTTTTTTGAGGATGTAACTGGTAGAATAGATAAGGGAGAACCAGTGGATGTGGTGTATTTGGATTTTCAGAAGGCCTTTGATAAAGTCCCACATAAGAGGTTAGTGTGCAAAATTAAAGCACATGGGATTGGGGGTAATATACTGGCATGGATTGAAAATTGGTTAACAGACAGGAAACAGATGGTAGGAAAAAATGGGTCTTTTTTGGGGTGGCAGGCGGTGACTAGTGGGGTACCGCAGGGATCAGTGCTTGGGCCCCAGCTATTCACAATATATATCAATGATTTGGATGAGGGAACCAAATGTAATATTTCCAAGTTTGCTGACGACACGAAACTAGGTGGGATTGTGAGTTGTGAGGAGGATGCAAAGAGGCTTCACGATGATTTAAACAAGTTGAGTGAGTGGGCAAATACATGGCAGATGCAGTATAACGTGGATAAATGTGAAGTTATCCACTTTGGTAGGAAAAACAGAAAGGCAGAGTATTATTTAAATGGTGATAGATTGGGAAATGTTGATGTACAGAGGGACCAGGGTGTCCTTGTACACCAGTCACTGAAAGCAAACATGCAGGTGCAGCAAGCAGTTAGGAAGGCAAATGGTATGTTGGCCTTCATTGCAAGAGGATTTGAGTACAGTTATACAGGGCCTTGGTCAGACCACACCTGGAGTACTGTGTGCAGTTTTGGTCTCCTTAACCAAGAAAGGATATACTTGCCATAGAGGGAGTGCAGCGAAGGTTCACCAGACTGATTCATGGGATGGCAGGACTGTTGTATGAGGAGAGATTGGGTCGACTAGGCCTGTATTCACTAGAGTTTAGAAGAATGAGAGGGGATCTCATTGAAACATATAATATTCTGACAGGGCTAGACAGACTGGATGCAGGGAGGATGTTTCCCCTGGCTGGGGGGTCTAGAACGAGGGGTCACAGTCTCAGGATACAGGGTAGGACATTTAGGACAGAGATGAGGAGAAATTTCTTCACTCAGAGGTGGTGAACCAGTGGAATTCTCTACCACAGAAGGCTGTGGAGGCCAAGTCACTGAATATATTTAAGAAGGAGATAGATAGATTTCTAGACACAAAAGGCGTCAAGGGGTATGGGGAGAGAGCGGGAATATGGTATTGAGATAGAGGATCAGCCATGATCATATTGAATGGCGGAGAAGGGCCGAATGGCCTACTCCTGCTCCTATTTTTCTATGTTTCTACTTACCATCCATTTAGCAAAAAAGTTCTGCATTTCCTATTTTCTTTTACAAAAGCAAAATACTGCAGATGCTGGAAATCTGATATAAAAACAGAAAATGCTGGAAATAGTCAGCAGACCAGGCAGCATCTGTAGAGAAAGAAACAGAGTTAACGTTTCAGGATAGACAGAAAGGAAAAGGAGGTGGGGTAGCTCTGTTAATAAAGGATGAGATCAGTGCAGTAGTGAGAAATGATACTGGCTCAGAAGAGCAAGATGTAGGGGGCGATTTTCCCATTGGAGGCGGGTTTCGGTTTGGGCGGGTTCCAAACCCGCCTCCACTGTCAGGTGGGGAAAATTTGCAATTTTCCCCTAATTGGCCAGTTGATTTCAGAGGTGTGGGTTCCCCTGGGCCAATTAGTCTTTTGGGACTGAAACTCGCCTCTGCTGACGTCACTTATCCAGCTTCATTTAAGGGCTGCTCGCTGCCTTGGCTCATTCCACTGGTTTTTGGTCAATGCTGCACCACCTCCAAACTTTTATCTCATTGAAGAATGGCCAGCTCCAAGGTTCTTGGATGAGGCACTGGGTATCCTGGTTGAGGGGGCGAGAGCTAGCAGAGGGGTGCTCTTCCCCTCATCTGGGAGGAAGAGGCCTCCCAAAGAATCCAAGGCTGTGTGGGTCCAGCTGGCAAGGGATTGGGTGATTTTTTCTCTTTATTGATGAAATGCCATCCTGTGTGAATGTATTAAAATTAGGTGATGGCAAACTGTTGGTGTGATGGCATGGTATTTCGGGTAAGGCAGCTCCACATTGCGGGCTCCGCGACACTTGCGTGGTCAGGTTGGTGGTCAGAGTGAAAGGAGGCCAGAGAGTCATATCGATTGTCTATCATGTGTTAAGAAGGAGCCAAGCACATGTGCCACAATGGGCAACCTATGCAAATCTGGCCAGGATTAGTGCATCCCTTGCATCACGGCCAGCAATGTGCTCATGAGCTGCCTCTGCTGCTGGTAGATACGCCGCCGCTCGGTCCTCCTCCTCATCTTCATCCTCATCTGAGGAGGCTATGTACTGAGCCACTTGCTCATCAGGATGCTGCAAGCCACAACGCTGTGCGATGTTGTGCAGTGCACAGCAGACCACGACCATGCTAGAGACCCTGGCTGCTGAGTACTGCAGGGCTCCACCTGATCTGTCAAGGCATCGAAATCGCATCTTCAGCAAGCCAATGGTTTGTTCGATGATGGACCTTGTCGAAATGTGGCTGGCGTTGTAGCGCTCGTCAGCCTCGTTAGCTGGCCTCCTGATCAACGTCATTAACCACTTCTTCAGGGGGTAGCCCTTGTCACCAAGGAGCCATCCGTTAAGTTGGTTTGGCGGATTGAAGAGCGGAGGAATACTAGAGTTCCGCAGGATGAACAAATCTGGCAACTACCACAGAACTTGGTGCAAACATGCAAAATCACCTTTTTGTGGTTACACACCAGCTGTCCGTTGAGGGAGTGGAAGCCCTTGCGGCTGACAAAGATAGCTGGGTTGTGATGGGGTGCAGTCTATGACACCCTGAACCATTGGCAAGCCTGCCATATTTGCAAAGCCAACCAAACGCGCGGTTACACTTGCTTGATCCCTTGAGAAGTGGATGTAATTGTGCGCCTTTGCGAAAAGGGCATCGGTAACCTGTGTGATGCAACTGTGGGCGGCTGACTGGGAGATGCCGCTGATGTCTGCTGATGATCCCTGGAAGGAGCCTGAGGCAAAAAAGTTGAGTGCGGTGGTGACTTTGACAGCCACTGGTAAAGGGTGTCCACCCGCTCCTCTGGGCTCCAGGTGTTGGTGCAGCATTGCGCAGATGTCTCCAACAACCTCTCGCGAAACTCTCAGCCTCCTTTGGCACTGCTGCTCAGTCATGTTGAGGTAGCTCATCCTCTGTCTGTAAATCCTGTGTTGGGGGTGTCTCCTGCGATGACGTGCTTCCATGCGCTGGTGCCTTCTGCCCTGTGCACCATCAGGTGGGTGAGCAGGAGGTTGGGGCTCCTGCTGCTGTTGCTGCTGAGCTGCCTGGTTCTGCTGCTGCCGTGGCTGCTCCTCATCCGAATCTGAGGTCCATGATGAAAGGAAATAAATGTTTCCCATGCTGCTGGCAGATACCTCCATTGGGGAAGCGCTCAGTCCAAGCAGGGAGAGGGTTTTCCAAGGGGATCTCACAGTTGAGAGATAGAAGCTGCAGCACCTCTGACTTCGGTAGGCCTGCTAAAATTGCTGAAAGACCTGTGCAACAAAAGTTCTGCCACCTGCAACTGATCCCTGTTGAAAGCTTCCTTTTAATGGTGGAGCTGCAGCTGTGAGGAGGCCACCCACTTGTCAACCTGCCAGGATTAACCAGCGTGGTTTAGGAGGGCCATGCAACACGCTGAAAATGTGGTAAAATAACAAAGGCCTGGGTAGTTAAGGGTCTTAACTACCTCTCCCGACTGATGGAGGCGGGACTGAATCGCACCCATGAAACCCACCTCCAGCAAAATTGCGCGGAGGTGGGCTGGAGGCGGGTTCCGAACCCACCCTCACTTTTTGCGATTTTCCCAACTGTCCCGCCTCCAAACCCGCCTCCTTGGGGCTGGGAAAATCGCCCCCGTAGAATCAGTTTGGGTGGAGATAAGAAATAATAAAGGAAAGAAGTCACTGATGGGCATAGTCTATAGGCCCCCCTAACAGTAGCTATACTGTTGGACAGAGTATAAATCAAGAAATAATGGCGGCTTGTAAGAAAGGTACAGCAATAATCATGGGCGATTTTAATCTTCATATTGATTGGACAAATCAAATTGGCCAAGGTAGCCTTGAGGAAGAGTTCATAGAGTGTATCCGGGATGGTTTCCTAGAACAATACGTTGTAGAACCAACCAGGGAGCAGGCTATCTTAGATCTGGTACTGTGTAATGAGACAGGATTAATAAATTATCTCATAGTAAAGGATCCTCTTGGAAAGAGTGATCATAGCATGGTTGAATTTCAAATTCAATTGGAGGGTGAGAAAGTTGGGTCTCAAACCAGTGTCCTAATCTTAAATAAAGGCAATTACAAAGGTATGAAGGCAGAGTTGGCTAAAATGGACTGGGAAAATAGATTAAAGGGTAAGACGGTTGATATGCAATGGCAGGCATTTAAGGAGATATTTCATAATTCTCAACAAAAATATATTCCAGTGAGAAGGAAAGACTTGAAGAGAAGGGAGAACCATCTGTGGCTAACTAAGGAAGTAAAGGATGGTATCAAATTGAAAACAAAGGCATACAATGTTGCCAAGATTAGTGGGAGGCCAGAGGATTGGGAAATTTTTAAAAACCAGCAAAGGACAACTAAAAAAATAATGAAGAGAGAGAAGATGGATTATGAGAGTAAACTAGCAAGAAATATTAAAACAGATAGTAAGAGCTTCTACAGGTATATAAAAAGGAAGAGAGTCGCTAAAGTAAACATTGGTCCCTTAGAGGATGAGACTGGGGAATTAATAATGGGGAACAGGAAAATGGCAGAGACTTTGAACAAATATTTTGTATCAGTCTTCACGGTAGAAGATACTAAAACCATCCCAATAATACATAATCAAGGGGCTATATGGAGGGGGGAACTTAAAACAATCACTATCACTAAAGAAAAGTACTCAGTAAAATAATGGGACTAAAGGTGGACAAGTCCCCTGGACCTGATGGCCTGCATCCTAGAGTCATAAAGAAGTGCTGCAGAGATAGTGGATGCATTGGTTGCAATCTACTAAAATTCCCTGGATTCTGGTGGTCCCAGCGGATTGGAAAACCACAAATGTAATGCCCCTATTTAAGAAGAGAGGAAGACAGAAAGCAGGAAACTATAGACCAGTTAGCCTAACATCTGTCATTGGGAAAATGCTGGAGTCCATTATTAAGGAAGCAGGACATTTAGAAAATCATAATACAGTCAAGCAGAGTCAGCATGGTTTTGTGAAAGGAAAATCATGTTTAACAAATTTTCTGGAGTTCTTTGAGGATGTAACAAGCAGGGTGGATAAAGGGGAACCAGTGGATGTGGTGTATTTGGATTTCCAGAATGCTTTCAATAAGATGCCACATAAAAGGTTACTGCACAAGATAAGAGCTCACGGGGTTGGGGGTAATATATTAGCATCGATAGAGGATTGGTTAACTAACAGAAAACAGAGAGTCGGGATAAATTGGTCATTTTCCGGTTGGCAAACGGTAACTAGTGGGGTGCCACAGGGATCAGTGCTGGGGCCTCAACTATTTACAATCTATATTAATGAATTGGATGAAGGGACCGAGTGTAATGTAGCCAAATTTGCTGATGATACAAAGATAGGTGGGAAAGCAAGTTGTGAAGAGGACACAAAGAATCTGCAAAGGGATATAGATAGATTAAGTAAGTGGGCAAACATTTGGCAGATGGAGTATAATGTGAGAAAGTGTGAGGTTATCCACTTTGGTAAGAAAAATAAAAAAGCAAATTATTATTTAAATGGAGAGAGATTACAAAATGCTACAGTACAGAGGGACTTAGGGGTCCTTGCGCATGAAACACAAAAAGTTAGCATGCAGGTACAGCAAGTAATCAGGAAGGCAAATGGAATGTTGGCCTTTGTTGCAAGGGAGTTGGAGTATAAAAGCAGGGAAGTCCTGCTACAACTGTACAGGGTATTGGTGAGACCACACCTGGAGTACTGCGTACAGTTTTGGTCTCCTTATTTAAGGAGGGATATACTTGCATTGGAGGCAGTTCAGAGAAAGTTCACGAGGTTGATTCCTGAGATGAAGGGGTTGACTTATGAAGAAAGGTTGAGCAGGTTGGGCCTACATTTATTGGAGTTTAGAAGAATGAGAGGTGATCTTATTGAAACATATAAGATACTGAGGGGGCTCGACAAGGTAGATGCAGAGAGGATGTTTCCCCTCATGGGGGAATCTATAACTAGGGGGCATAGTTTCAGAATAAGGGGTCGCCCATTTAAAACTGAGATGAGGAAGAATTTCTTCTCTCAGAGGGTCGTAAATCTGTGGAATTCTCTGCCCCAGAGAGCTGTGGAGGCCGGGTCATTGAATATATTTAAAGTGGAGATAGATAGATTTTTGAACAATAAGGGAGTGAAGGGTTAAGGGGAGCAGGCAGGGAAATGGAGCTGAGTCCAAGATCAGATCAGCCGTGAACTTATTGAATGGCGGAGCAGGCTCGAGGGGCCAAATGGCCTACTCCTGCTCCTATTTCTTATGTTCTTATGTAGGTCGATGATCCTTCGTCAGAACTGGAAAAAGTTGGAGCTGTAACAGGTTTTTAAGCAAGTGTAGGGGCAGGGAGAGGGGGGAGGGGAGGAAAGAACAAAAGGGAAGGTCTGTGATAGGATGGAAGGCAGGAGAGATTAAGAGACAACAGGGATGATGGTTCAAGGCAAAAGGAGATGGTAATGGGACAAGTTAAGAAACAAAAGATGACTCTAGATGAGGTGTGAATGGCAATGGCAGGATGATCAACAGCTGCCATGTGAGAGAGAGAAAAAAAATGATGATAGGGACAGAGGTTATGATTTAAATTATTGAACTCGATGTTGAGTCCAGAAGGCTGTAAAGTGCCTAATCGAAAGATGAGGTGCTGTTCCACGAGCTTTCGTTGAGCTTCATTGGAACAGTGTAAGAGGCCAAGGTCGGAGAGGTCAGAGTGGGAGTGGAGCGGAGAATTAAAGTGACAGGCGACCGGAAGCTCAGGGTCACCCTTACGGACTGAACGGAGGTGTTCTGCCAAGCGGTCACCTAATCTGCGTTTGGTCTCCCCAATGTAGAGGAGACCGCATTCTGAGCAGCGAATACAGTATACTAAATTGCAAGAAGTACAAGTAAATCGCTGTTTCACCTGGAAGGAGTGTTTGGGGCCCTGGACAGTGGGAAGGGAGGAGGTAAAAGGGCAGGTGTTGCATCTCTTGCGCTTAGAAATATATCGCCGATCCTTCATCGTCGTTGGGTCAATATCCTGGAACTCCCTCCCTAACAGCACTGTGGGAGTACCTTCACCACACGGACTGCAGCGGTTCAAGAAGGTGGCTCACCACCACCTTCTCAAGGGCAATTAGGGATGGGCAATAAATGCTGGCCTTGCCAGCGACACCCACATCCCATAAACGAATTAAAAAAAAGTTTTCCTGAACACAATTCAGAAATTCTTCCCCCTCTCTGCTCTACACTATTACTATCCCATCTATATTAGGATATTTGAAGTCCCCCATTATCACTACTCTATAGTTCTTGCACCTCTCTGTAATTTCCCTGCAAATTTGCTCCTCTATATCCTTCCCACTAGTAGGTGTCCGATAGAATACACCTAGTAGTGTAATGGCACCGCTATTGTTTCTTAACTCTAACCAAATAGATTCTGTCCTTGACCCCTCCAGGACATCCTCTCTCTCCAGCACTGTAATATTCTCCTTAGTCAATACTGCCAGCCCACCTCCTATCTTTCCTTCCCTTTTTTTTCTGAACACCTTATATCCAGGAATATTTAGTACCCAATCCTGCCCTTTTTTGAGCCAGGTCTCCGTTATCGCCACAACATAATATTCCCAGGTGGCTATTTGCGCCTGCAGCTCACCAACCTTATTTACTATGCTTTGTGCGTTTACATACATGCACTGTGAACCTATCTTGGACCTTCTTGTATTTTCTGTTAGTCTGACCCACTTAATAATGTACTATCTCTTACTCTAGTGCTATCAGTATCTCCTACTCTTTTGTGCACCATGTTTCTCCTTTCTAATGCTACATCCTAGTGCCCACCCCCCTGCCAAATTAGTTTAAACCCTCCCCAACAGCACTAGCAAACCCCCCACCCCCCCGCCCCAAACGAGGATATTGGTCCCGGCGCTGTTGAGGTGCAACCCGTCCGGCCTGTACAGGTCCCACTTCCCCCAGAACCGGTCCCAATGTCCCAGGAATATAAAGCCCTCCCTCCTGCACCATCTCACCAGCCATGCTTTCATCTGCTCTATCCTCCTATTTCTAAACTCACTAGCATGTGGCACCAGGAGTAATCTGGAGATTACTACCTTTGAGGTCCTACTTTTTAATCTCTTTCCTAGCTCCCTCTTCCCTCTTTCTACCTATGTCGTTGATACTGATATGGACCATGTCCTCTGGCTGTTCATCCTCCCCCTTTAGAATGTTCTGCAACTGCTCAGTGACATCCTTGACCTTGGCACCAGGGAGTCAACATACCATCCTGGAATCATGTCTGCAGCCGCAGAAACGCCTCTCTTTTCCCCTAACTATTGAATCCCCTATCACTATTGCTTTCCGATCTTCCTCCTCCCCCCCTGTACAGCTGAGCCACCCGTGGTGCCGTGGACTTGGCTCTGGCTGTACTCCCCAGAGGAACCATCACCCTCACCAGTATAATGCCGGTTAGAGAGTGAGAGGCACTCAGGGGACTCCTGCACTACCTGCCTGGTCCTCTTTTCCTGTCTGGCGGTCACCCATTCCCTCTCTGCCTGCACACTCTTAAGCTGCGGGGTGACCACCTCCTGAAACGTGCTATTCACGTAGCTCTCAGCCTCATGGATGTACCGCAGTGACGCCGGCTGCTGCTCAAGCTCCGAAACCCGGAGCTCGATCTCCTCCAGCTGACAACACTTCCTGCACATGTGGTTGTCCAGGACATGGGAAGCATCCTGGATTTCCCACATGGCACAAGATCTGCATTTCATGGGACTGAGGTGCCCTGCCATGCCTCTATTTAATAGACTACTAACTAACTTAGCAGAAATAAACTTCAGACTTAAAAAAAAGTACTCACCAGTTACTCACTAATCAGCTCCTTCCCTTGTGCTGACGTCACTTTAGGTTTTTTTACTCTGACGCCAATCTTTCAAATTCTGCCTGTGTTGAGTTGCTCCCAGCTCTGTTCTCAATTCAGCTCTCACCGCCTCTGGTCTCGGGCCTTCTCCGCCGCGCTATTTATCCCACTCCGCTCTCGTTCAGCTCCCGCTCAGATCCGCTCCTTCTGGTGACACCACAGGGGGTAAAATCCAACTTTGATGGGGACGCAAAACTTCAATGGAAAGGAAAACCTGGTGGGTGTATAAAGGGTATAGAGTGACTGGGAGGGGAACTTACAGGTGGTGGTGTTCCCATGCGCCTGCTGCCCTTGTTCTTCTAGGTGGAAGAGGTCGCGAGTTTGGGAGGTGCTGCTGAAGAAGCCTTGGTGAGTTGCTGCAGTGCATCTTGTAGATGGTACACACTGCAGCCACGGTACGCCAGTGGTGGAGGGAGTGAATGTTTAAGGTGGTGGATGGGGTGCCAATCAAGCGGACTGCTTTGTCCTGGATGGTGTCGAGTTTCTTGAGTGTTGTTGGAGCTGCACTCATCCAGGCAAGTGGAGAGTATTCCATCACACTCCTTACTTGTGCCTTGTAGATGGTGGAAAGGCTTTGGGGAGTCAGGAGGTGAGACACTCGCTGCAGAATACCTAGCCTCTGACCTGCTCTTGTTGCCACAGTATTTATGTGGCTGGTCCAGTTAAGTTTCTGGTCAATGGTGACCCCAGGATGTTAATGGTGGGGGATTCGGCGATGGTAATACCGTTGAATGTCAAGGGGAGGTGGGTAAACTCTCGCTTGTTGGAGATAGTCATTGCCTGGCACTTCTGTGGCGCGAATGTTACCTGCCACTTATCAGCCCAAGCCTGAACGTCGTCCAGGTCTTGTTGCATGCGGGCATGGACTGCTTTATTATCTGAGGAGTTGTGAATGGCGCTGAATACTGTGCAGTCATCAGCGAATATCCCCATTTATGACCTTATGTTGGAGGGAAGGTCATTGATCAAGCAACTGAAGATGGTTGGGCCTAGGATACTGCCCTGAGGAACTCCTGCAGTGATGTCCTGGGGCTGTGATGATTGACCTTCAACCACCACAACCATCTTCCTTTTTGCTAGGTATGACTCCAGCCAGTGGAGCATTTTTCCCCCGATTCCCATTGACTTCAGTTTTACTCGGGCTCCTTGATGTCACACTCGGTCAAATGCTGCCTTGATGTCAAGGGCAGTCACTCTCACCTCATCTCTGGAATTCAGCTCCTTTGTCCATGTTTGGACCAAGGTTGTAATGAGGTCGGGAGCCGAGTGGTCTTGGCAGAAACCAAACTGGGCATCAGTGAGCAGGTTATCTTGATCAGTACATTTCCACCCCAATGAGGAAGGAGGCATTGCTGGATCTGGTTCTGGAGAGTGAGGTGAGTCAGGTGGATCAAGTGTCAGTAGGGGAACATTTAGGGAACAGTGATCATAGTATCATCAGGATTAGGTTAGCTATGGAAAAGGACAAAGAGCAATCTAGAGTCAAAATACTTAATTGGAGGTGGGCCAGTTTTAGTGGGTTGAGAATGGACCTGGCCCGGGTAAATTGGAATCAAAGGTTGGCAGGCAGAACTGTAATTGAACAATGGGCTGCCTTTAATGAGGAAATGGTTCGGGTACAGTCGAGGTACATTCCCACGAGGGGGAAAGGTAGGGCAACCAAAGCCAGAGCTCCCTGGATAACAAAAGAGATAGAGAGTGAGATAAAGCAGAAAAAAGGGGCATATGATAGATGTCAGGTTGAGAATACAAGTGAGAACCAGGCTGAATTCAGAAAGTTCAGAGGAGAAGTGAAAAAGGAAATAAGAGGGGCAAAGAGGGAGTATGAGAATAGACTGGCAGCTAACATAAAAGGAAATCCAAAGGTCTTCTATAGGCATATAAATAGTAAACAAATAGTAAGAGGAGGGGTGGGGCTGATATAGGACCAAAAAGGAGACCTATGCATGGAAGCAGAGGGCATGGCTGAGGTACGAAATGAATACTTTGCATCTGTCTTTACCAAGGAAGAAGATGCTGCCAAAGTCATAGTGAAAGAAGAGGTAGTTGAGATATTGGATGGGATAAAAATTGATAAAGAGGAGGTACTAGAAAGGCTGGCTGTACTTAAAGTAGATAAGTCACCAGGACCGGATGGGATGCATCCTAGGATGCTGAGGGAAGTAAAGATGGAAATTGTGGAGGTACTGGCCATAATCTTCCAATCCTCCTTGGATACGGGGGTAGTGCCAGAGGACTGGAAATTGAAGATGTTACACCATTGTTAAAGAAAGGGTGTAAGGATAAACCCAGCAACTACAGGCCAGTCAGCTTAACCTCAGTGGTGGGGAAGCTTTGAGAAATGATAATCCGGGACAAAATTAACAGTCACTTGGACAAGTGTAGATTCATTAAGGGAAGCCAGCATGGATTTGTTAAAGGCAAATCATGTTTAACTAAATTGATTGAATTTTTTGATGAGTTAACAGAGTGGGTTGATGAAGGCAATGCGGTTGATGTGGTGTACATGGATTTCCAAAAAGCGTTTGACAAAGTGCCACATAACAGGCTTGCCAGCAAAGTTGAAGCCCATGGAATAAAAGGGACAGTGGAAGTATGGATACCAAATTGGCTAAGAGAGTAGTGGTGAATGGTTGTTTATCGGACTGGAGGAAGGTATACAGTGGTGTTCCCCAGGGGTCGGTACTAGGACCACTGCTTTTCTTGATTTATGTTAATGATTTGGACTTAGGTGTACAGGGCACTATTTCAAAATTTGCAGATGGAAGTATAGTGAAGAGGTTAGGGATACACTTCAATAGGACATAGACAGGTTGGTGGAATGGGCAGACATGTGGCAGATGAAGTTTAATGCAGAAAAGTGCAAAGTGATACATTTTGGTAGGAAGAACAAGGAGAGGCAATATAAACTAAAGGGTACAATTCTAAAGTGGGTGCAAGAACAGAGGGACCTGGGGGTATATGTGCACAAATTGTTGAAGGTGGCAGGGCAGGTTGAGAAAGCGGTTAAAAAAGCATACAGATGTCCTGAGCTTTATAAATAGAGGCATAGAATACAAAAGCAAGGAAGTTATGATGAAACACTGGTTCGGCCACAACTGGAGTATTGTGTCACCACACTTTAGGAATGATGTGAAGGCTTTACAGAGGGTGCAGAAAAGATGTACAAGAATGGTTCCAGGGATGAGGGACTTCAGTTACGTGAATAGACTGGAGAAGCTGGGGTTGTTCTCCTTGGAGCTGAGAGGATTGAGAGGAGATTTGATAGAGGCGTTCAAAATCATGAGGGGTCTAGACAGAATAGATAGAGAGAAACTGTTCCCATTGGCGGAAGGGTCGAGAACCAGAGGACACAGATTTAAGGTGATTGGCAAAAGAACCAAAGGCGACATGAGGAAAAACTTTTTTACTCAGCGAGAGTTTAGGATCTGGATGCACTGCCTGAAAGGGTGGTGGAGGCAGATTCAATCGTGGCTTTCAAAAGGGAATTAGATAAGTACCTGAAGGGAAAAATATTTGCAGGGCTACGGGGAAAGGGCGGGGGAGTGGGACTAGCTGAAGTGCTCTTGCAGAGAGCCGGCACGGGCTCGATGGTCCGAATGGCCTCCTACTGTGCTGTAACCATTCTATGATTCTACCAGGGCTGAATACAGTTTTAAAATGACCTCTCTGGATTGATATGTTATATCCCTTGTTATATCCATTCCAATTTTGTTTGCTCTTTTAACAGCCTTGGAGCATTGTGCTGATGGTTTTAGTGACCTGTCCACTAAAATCCCCAAATCTCTCTTCTGCTCTGATTTGTCAAGTGCATTCCCATTTAGTACATAATCCACATCAACCTCCCCTCTGCAAATCTCAACCTTACATTTTACTTTTCAAGGGGAATTATAACTTTATTGTATCTGATCTTGGTTGGGTTGTATCTTCAATGCGAATTTTAGTACCTAACCTTGGATTTCAGATGACTTGCAGCAAGTATAGTATTCCAAAACTCTGCCTTATCTGCAGAGGTATGGTAGGTAAGTAACTCTGTCCTTCAAAAGTGAGGTTGGACCACATGTTTTCAATAAGCTTGAGGAAGGTAGTCAAATCTGAGATTCATGTGGTTTGGAATTGATCTTGAACTTTGTGATGACAGCATTTTTTCATATTGTGACTTGGTATATGCAAATGATTTCCACAGGGATTCTCCCGATAATCTGCTGTAACTTCAGCACAAGTAAGGCAGAAACCCTGGAGAAATGGCATAAACAGCCATGGAAATTCCAGGTGATAGGCTGCTGTGTCCTTATGGTTGCCTGATCTTTCTTGTCTCATTTTTGGCTGATGTTGCCGCATGTCTCTTTAAAATTATGACTGTATTTCTTAATGTATAACTGTTTGGATGGGATATGGAATATCTAAGCCTATTTGATCTAAGCCTATATGAAGTACAATTTTTTAATTATAATAAAACTTGCATTTGTATATCACTATCGCATTGAAATATCTCAAAATACTTCAAGCAATTAATTACTGTTAAAAATGCAGCCAAAGTTGACAACATCCCACAAACAGCAGTGAAAGAAATTCTGGCATTTATACATCCCATTAACACATCTCACAGAAACATCTTAAAGTTCTCAAGCACGATGAATTATTTTGAAGTGCAATGACTGTTATGTAGGCAAATATGCCAACCATTTTGGACACAGGAAGAGTCCACAAACACCATCACCTCCAAGTTCCCCTCCAAATCACACACCTACCTGACTTGGAAATATATCACCGTTCCTTCATAGTCGCTGGGTCAAAATCCTGGGACTTCCTCCCTAACAGCACTGTGGGAGTACCTTCACCACACGGACGGCAGTGGTTCAAGAAGGCGGCTCACCACCACCTTCTCAAGGGCATTTAGGGATGGGCAATAAATGCTGGCCTTGCCACATCCCAGGAACGAATTAAAAAAAATTGGTGTGGTAATAACTAGACGCTTATTTCCACCCTCTAGAATATTCTAAAGAGTAACAAAAACAATACAGCAAACCATCCACCGAAACTAAAAACAGAACAGCTTCAATCTTCTCTTCAGTAACACCAACACTGCATTTTTTCACAATCCCATGGAAATGTTAACATAATATTCTTTCTCCCACGCGATATTGCTTCAACGTTGGTGATCCACTATTACAAAGTTTCTTTCTTGACACGGATGTCTCCACATTAGGTTTAAAAATATCAAGACAAGTATGTAACTTCCTTCCAGTGAATAATTTAGCAGATGTCTTGCCCATGAGATGTTGTACAATAGCTCAAAAGAAATACAGCTAATTTCTATTGCATGGAGTCAGGATCTTGTAACATCTTCTTTAGATAGGTTTTTGAATGCACATACAACCCTCAGCTTTCCTATTTGACTGCAGGTGTCCAGATGGAGAAATAATATAAAGGCACATCATTCTTATTCAAAAATTGTATGACTGAAAAGACAGTCCATTGTCAGAGACCAGCTCTACAAGAAGTCCTGTTCAGGCAAACAAATACCATAACATATTAAATCAGAAGTCGCACAACACCAGGTTATAGTCCAACAGATTTATTTAAAATTACAAGCTTTCGGAGCTGTCGCCCCTTCGTCATGACCAATATTAAATCAGCACTGTTGTATCTGTTGATGACATCGGAACCACTTCAAGCCATTAAGATCAGCCATGATCTTATTGAATGGCGGAGCAGGCTCGAAGGGCCAAATCGTCTACTCCTGCTCCTACTTTTTATGTTCTTATGTAGAATAAGAATCCAAAATAAGTAAAAATTTCTACGTCTTCAGCTTGTCCAAAACAGGAATATATTGCCATGGTTTTGTTGGCCATTGACAATGACTAGTTTCCACAGTGTTTACAGGTAAGTTGATCGGACAGGCTTGACACTCAAACAGCAACTTCTATGTTGCTTTCTCGGGAAGGCCACCACATGCATTCTAGCTAATCCTTTCATTCTTACTCTACCAGTATAACTGGCATGTAATTTCTGGACCATACGGTTTCGGAATTTAGGTATAACAACAACACGAAGTCCTTACAGCAAACACCCACCTTCGATCGACAATTCATCTTGATATCTACCGTATAATCGTAGTTTTGATGACAAAACTCCATCAGGCCAGCCATTCACCACATAGTATGTAACATGGGATAGCTCAGGATTGTATGTTGTAGCATTACGTAGGTCACAGACCATGATGGGAAATGAGTTCAACTGCTCAGTAAACAATTCCTTGATGGGCAAATCTTCAGCAATATGTGAACCCGATATAGGTAGGTAGGACAAAAAAAATCTGCATTGGCATTTGATTTCAATGGTTTAAACTTGATGTCATATTGAAGCTAACAATTGAATAGCCCATCTTTGAATTCTCAAAACGTAAACAGAATATGAAAGCTAAAGGCTTATGATCAGTATATAGAAGGAAACAACATCCAAAGAAGTATAAGTTGTCAAATTCCGACTTTCTTCAGCAAGCTCCAATTGCAAGTAATCCTGGGAAAGGTCCCATTTAGAACATTGTTAGTCACCACTGAGATTGGCGAACAACTCTTCAGCCCAGGGCAGAGGCTATTCATGAACATCCAGCAGAGGATATACATGAACATTCAAACTAGGGTTCACACCTATTCGATAGTCATCACACATTCTTATACCACGTCAGGTTTTACCACAGGTACGATTGGGCTTGCCCAGTCGCTGTGATCTATTGTGGTTTCCCTGCCTCCAATTATACCCTCACACTCCATGTGATCTAATTCTGCTGATATCATAGGGTTAGGTCTGATCTTTAAAAAAAATAGGTTTTTTCCCCCTCCTTCACATTAAGGTGTACCTGGATACCCTTTGCTGTAGCAAGTTTTGGACTGAATAAGGACTTGTACTCTTCCATGATTAAGTCCACCCATCTTTGAGTGATGATCTTAATATTGGCCCAGTTTAACTTTAGGCTACAAATCCAATCTCGGCCCATCAATGAGGGACCTTTGTCATTAACTACAATTACAGACAATTGTTTTGTCTGATTTTCATATTATACTTGGACCTTTATTTTTCCAAAGACTGGCAATGGGTTTCCAGAATAACTTTTCAATAAAATGTTGTTTTTTTGTTGGGCAATTCTCCAAAACATTTCCTCATATTTTGATGACATAATAATATAACAGTCCCAGTGTCCAATTAAAATTCACATTTAATACCTTTTATCCAGACGAGGACTATAATTTTGCATTGTCCCTTTCCACTTATGGAATATACAAGAAAATGCATCACTTCTTCATCCGTCTAACCTTGTAGTAGAGTTTCTTCCTCAGCGGAATCGACATAACGGACCCTGGATTTTTGTCTTTTCTTCTGTTGATTCCTCTATGACTTGGGGCATTCTTTTCTTTTCCCTGCCTCCAATCAAGCGGCACCAACTGGCTTCCAGTTAAATGGCCCGATTCCATGCAGTTATGACATAGGACATATAACCTACTTACAAAAACATTGGTCTGGACAATGATTTTTTTTTAAACCACACCTCACACATGGTTGAGTGACTGTTCACTCTGGAGCTGTTGAACCCCGTGACATGTAACTCACTAAAATGCCCGGCAGCAGTCTCCATCCCAAGTGCTATATTGAGAGCTCCTGCAGATGCAAGTCTGACTTCTACCAACAGTTTCCTCTATATTGTTTCCTTCAAACCACAAACACTTGCATTTAAGAAACTCAAAGTCACAAAGTTTCAGACAGTTTCCTCAGATCTGCCATAATCTAAGAAATATTTTCATTATCCCTTTGCCTCCTCTGGTTAAACTTAAACATTTCAGCAACAATTGGCTTCAGGCTCAGATGTTCTTTGTCCACTTGGACTAACTTTTGATACGTTTTGTCATTAACTTGGGCAGGAGCAATCATCAATGTATATGCTGTAGGTCCACAGGTAGTAAGCAAAACTGCTCTCTTTTTGTCATCTACTGTAAGTTCATTTGCCTCAAAATATAAATTATGTCTTTCTACATACTTACTCTAGCTCGACCCCATTCACGATTCTCAGATTTTCCAATTAAGGCAGACATGATAAAAAAAAGTTTGTGACAGGGTCGATTCAATCTTTTTAACAATCCTTATCGCCACTGTTGTGTGGTAATAACTAGCTGCATTTATTTCCAGACTCTCTAAAATATTTCATGGAAGAGTAACAAAAGCAATGCAAGAGAGATCTTGGAGTGTAATTGCAACAATGTGCTTATTCCCATCAGGGGTTCATCTAGTGTTCAGTTAACAATATACATGTACCACACACATCAGCTGGGAGTTTGTATCAGCTGCAGTGTAACAATAACATGGAGAAAAATAACTTGTAAAAGTGCCTAGGAGATCCATTGAATCTCCTGGGAAATCTTAAAACTTTGAATAGAATGTTTTAATGCTACTACTGCTACTCTCTTCAAATAGCAAAAATTGGATGCTTGCGACGGCAGCTCTGCACATGCATTGAAACACATGCAGTGATCTGTTGTCGCTGCAACTGGCTGCTGGTCAGACTCGGGTTAATATGAACTAATAGGAAGGGTGTGCTGACTGGGAATCATCACCAGCCGATACCAATCACAGATCGTTAACTGCGATAATGAGGGAGCTTGCTGTGTGCAAATTGGCTGCTGCGTTTCCGACATTACAACAGTGACTACACTTCAGAAAATACTTAATTGGCCGTAAAGCGCTTTGGGATGCCCTGAAAGGCACTATATAAATGCAAAACTTTCTTTTCTTTTTTAATATAACGATAGCATTAAGCTATCATTTCTGCAGTGTCTGCATTGTCCTTTGGAAGAAAATATAAAGCTGAAGAAAGTTTGTTTAATAGCAGCACTTTTAAACAATTGAAATGGTTTCATGTCTATAATAATTTTCTAAATACTTTTTGATTTGCTGATTAATGAGAAATGTAAAAGTAGTTTCACGTATTTCCCTGCTCCAATTTAGAAATTTCCTTGCAGTTATCTTAGTCCTAAAGCTGTAAAACAAATTATCACAAAAATTATCACATCCGTAACACGTCCAAGGCATCTATTTGCACTTTGGCCCGAGTGCCTCTTCTTCTGATAAAAGTACACAAAATATGAAAACTGAAAACTACACTCTCAAACAAGATTTGTTACAAAAGCAAAATACTACCGATGCTGGAAATCTGAAATAAAAACTGAAAATGCTGGAAATACTCAGCAGGTCAGACAGTATAGAGAGAGAAACAGAGTTAACGTTTCAGGTTGATGACCCTTCATCAGAACCCAGAAACAGATTTGTTACTTCCTTGTCTACTGCAACTATCCTACCCTCATCTGTACAACACTTGTTTTTAAAGATGACTTTTGTTACAATGTTTGTCTAATGATCCAAAAATATAAATTATTTTAATTTTGAAATGTGAGTTTGCTGCAGTCTTTGCAGATATTGATTGAATTTCTGTGAATTTTTCACTCTATTACTGACTTTCAATCAAGTTTCAATGTTTAAGTAATATGGTTTCCTGTATTCATTTTCTTTAAACTTTGTTACTATATCATTGTATGATCTTACTGAGATCCCATAGCATTGGAAACCAGAGACTATTGTTCCTTATATTTTGAGAAATACAGCAATTGTAAAATTAAATTAAAAAATTGTGGCTGCATTTATCTTCAGCTATGTCAAACTAAAAATGAAGTATTTTTCCTCAAAATGAAGTCAAAGATAATGAATTAAGAAAGTAGTTCTGGTGATAATTATTTTAGGTATTAAGTACTTACCACTGGATGTCTCAGATAATTTAGTTTTCTTCTTCAAGCGGCAATTTTTTAAAAAAAAAGCAAAAATTAAGAGGAAATAAACGGAACCTGTTGATTGTAATTCCAGGAGAAAAATGTGCTCAAAAATGGGTGGGGTAAGGTGATGTGAGATGGTGAAGAGCCCTACCTGTATGGAGCTACACAATAAGGCTTTGGGCTAATATATATATATATATATATATATATATATATATATATATATATATATATATCATAGGCTAAATAATTATTTTATTGTAATTCTAAAACTGACAAATAGGACAGCAGGTGTTTCTTCCATGGAGCCAAGGCCACTCTCCTGCAACTGTGTGACAACATATTGCAGGAGTGATGTGACGCTCTGGAAGCCCCTGTCGACACTCGCCCCCAGAGCCAAGATGGCAGCAGTATGATCTGCCATGGAAGCTGTCAGAGCTGTCAGCAGAGGCTCCATCATGGTGTGCACCACTGTCGTGCTCATAGAGCTGACCACTTGCTCCATGTTGGACAGAATCATCTCTATGCTCTGTGCAAAGTTCTGACACAAGTTGGAGCTGGACTCCATGCTCCGAGTCATTCTGTGCGAGCACGCTGGCAGGCTGCTCAATGCACCTAGCATTTTGTGGTGTCGAAGTCAGCATTTGAGTCCTCTGTAGAAGAGCTGGTATGTGATCACGCCCTCCAGCAAGCTGACACCCGCAGCATCCTATCCCCCCTATCCTAGCTTTTGCACACTGGTGGCCAGTGATTCACCCTCTTCTAACCTACCCTCTAAAGTATGCATGGTGCCAGTCTCTGAGCTGGTGCTTACTAGGGTCAGATCGAGTGACACTGCATCTTCAGGAAGGCTGGCCTCCCATTTCTGAAGTGGCACATGGGCCTTGACATTTTCAGCACCTGAAATGAAAGAGGGACAAAGGTTACCTTTTGTCATGAAGGGAGAGCAATGAAAAATGAGTGGCTGGTGAGAGCAGCTGCAGTTTGTCATGCAGAGTGTGTAGGGTGACATAGAAGAGAAGGGGGAAAAAAAAGAGGATAAGGTGTGAAGAAACCCTGTGTGACATCTCCTCCAACATTGCCACTTGGCCATGATGATTCTCCCCCTGCTCTTGATGGTCAGCACATCTTCCTCCAGAGGCTCAGCCTCTTGCTGCATGTTGTGAGCTACCTTCTCTCGCAAGAGAGAAGGGTCTGTCTTTGTAACAGCATTGTGAGCTGTTTAGAGAATGTGCCTGTCATGTCTGAACAGTGCAGATGTTTTGTGCAAAATGTAAAGTGTGTGAAAGTGAGGGTTACAACAGCGGTGAGAGTAGGAAGTGCAGAGTGTGGGAGAAGGAGGAGAAGAATGTGGAGTGAAATGTGGTGCAGTGATTGTAGGAAAGTAAAAGGAAGCGGTGGAGGGGAGTGTTGAGTAGTGAGGTAGGAGGTGGTGCAAGTGTGAGGAGAGAGTATTTAAGGAGAGAGGTAGGATTCCTATCTTGACAACTCTGAAGAAGTCATTGAAGATGTTTTGGCATTGCAGCCATGTCCTGGGAGCCAAGCTCCTGTTATGGCCCTCCTCTACAACCTCTTCCCACTGGTGGTGGCATTGCCTGGAGGGCTTCCTGTGCCGGCCCACCCCTGCCCCCGGGAGGACAGGGTCTCCCTCCTCCTGTCCATCACCTGGATCCGGGCCTCTAATGCTACATCAGAAAACCTGGGTGTTCGCTCTGTATCTTGCAGCCATTTCTCCACTTGCAAAGTTTATCTGCTGTCTGCAGCCAGAGTGCATCTCCCCTTTAAGAGATGCTGGCTGCCTTTAAGTGACATCAGTGAAGTCCAATTTCTTGCACCCCCAAACAGGAGTACAGCCAATAAGCTGCTTGGATAATGCTGGCTGCACATTTGACTCATTATAATGAGCTGCCTGCATGAATTTCACATCGTCCTTGCGCCCACATGAACAGGCGCATGCAATGTATGTCCCGCCACATGTGCACTCATTTTCAGGTGGAGCAGATTTCTAGGCCTTTATGTTGAAATGACAGATCAGTACAGATACCAATTCAAGCAGTGATCTATCTTCACTGGTAGCAAATTATAATAGTGTCAAAAGACACTGTTTATTTGGTGGATGCCTGCAGCTGCCTAAACTAACAAGTACGAGAGCTACCAGCGCAACCTCGCATAGCCAGAGGAGGTGCATTATGGAGCAATCTCAGCACAGGATGTTTGAATCCCGCTGATTTTAGAAGTGGATGTTGGACATATTAGAGTTGCTTCTGGTGCAATGAGGCCCATAGAGTGCAAATACTTTGGCCGGAATTTTGCGGGGGGTCAGCGGGCGGGATCGGTGTCGGGTCGGGTGGGAAAGTGCTGAGCAGACCCGACAGGCAGCGGCGGGGGACCCAATTAAGCTCATTATTGACAGATGATTAACAGGCTTTTTTAACTTACCTTTTCACTTTAACTTCATGGCCATGGGAACCATGCTGTTCAGGGACCATGGTTGTCAACCTGAGGTGGAAGTTAAGTGGCCATTGCTCCAGCTGATTCCTTGACAGCTTCAAATGTTCAGTGAAAGCTCCCACCTGACAGATCTTCACTTTCCTCAGCCACAAGTTGTTTCTCAGTCCATTTCCAGCACAGATTCTGCAGGCTTTCCACTTTCCACTCTCCATCCAGTATCACCTCTTTGGAAGAACTTCTGTCTTCTGTACTTAACCTGCCATCTATTCAATCAGCATGGGTGCCCTTTATACTGTCTCACCTTGGTCCTCAGAATCCGACCACGATCAGCCCCAACACCAGCAGCACCAGGCACACCAGCAGCACCAGCAACAGCAACCTTCTCCGCAATCAACTGATGCTGCACAGGACACAGGGTATCAGCACCTGAGCACATTGCTGCCCAGGAGGCCAGGAATGGCCTTACCATGGCCAGATTTACTTCACTTGACGCTGTACACTCTGGCAGCCACATGATGCGCCAGGTTGGTACCATCCCACACCAACACCATAAAGCATCCCTACAATGTCCAAGCCATTCCTTTCACACTCACCACCATTGTGGGCTATACTGTTATGTCTCACCATTCACTGCAACTCACTAAGCTACTTCCAAAGGTGCACACAAATCTGTCCAAGAATGGAAAGTGTTGAAAATAAAGGTTTCAATGTTTGACAGCACAATAACAGAAACTTTACAGGAACATTGGATAAAACACCCAAGTGGCTACCTTTGTGTGTTGTTAGTTGGTATGATTGCACTAGGATGAGGATGAGTGTGAGGGGTGGCTAGTGAGATGGGGATGTGATAATGTAGATAAAGAGAGACGGATGGGTGGAGGTGCAAGGTAAGTTGATGTGAGTAAGGATGTGCAGGAGTAGGGTAGGGAGGGCAGAGTGATGGGGATTTGATGAGAGGCACAGGGGGATGAAGGTGTGTGTGGCTTTGTACTAACATTTCCTGATCTAATGAGATCATTGAAAGGTTTGCACCTGCACCCAGGACCTCCTGACGACATCCCTGCTTGTACCTCCTCTGCAATGTGCAACCAGGCTGTGTTGGTCTCCTGGGGAGGTCTCTTGCGCCCATGGGAAGGGGAGAGGACCTCCCTGCATGCTCTGACTCCCATAAGCATATGGAGGGAGTCATGGGAGAACCTGGGTGCAGCGCTGCACCTCTTTGCAGTGATTGTCAGTGTTTGCAGCACTTCAATGCTGTAGAACACTGACAGCACAAATGTCAAAATAAAGTTGGCCATGGTCCCATTAAGGAAACCAGCAGATGACACGTCATGAAATGACGTCACCAGACCTCTTTCATCTAATTGGCCTGGGAAATGCGCTGGGCGGGTTTAACAAGCCCTATCAACAGAAAGTCATTTCACAGATCGGGCTGGAGCCAGCAGCGGGGTCGGGACCCGCCATCGACGTTGCCCGCCCCAGACCCGCTGAGGTGAGTAAAATCACGGCCATAGTTTCCGAGAAGGGGTGGCTTTGGAAATGGAGTAATACAGAACTCCCAAGCCCCTGCAAATTTTGGTGGATTCCAGACAGATGGTAAAAGTGCAGAGTTCTCTCAATTGGGCTGGGCAAACAAGACATCTTCATGATGCAACTGTGCACTTCTGGTTGGGAGATTTCAGATATCTCTTGCTGTTGCTTGGAAGGACCACAAACTTAAAATATGTAAAGCAGTGCTTACCTTGACAGGCCTTCACACAGCTGTCCCTATCCTGGAAGTGGTTTCTAAGTAACGCTGCAGGACACTGCAAAAGTTCAGTCATGGCAGGTTTCGTGAAGCCTATCCAGCAACAATTGTCTTGGCCATAACTGGCAGCAAGAGGGCAGGTCAAACTAGACGGTTCATGGTGCAAACTGCATACCTCCTTTGATCCTCCTCAACCAGGGGAGCTGGATGCTCAGAGGGATTCCCAAAGCTTCTATGCAACAGCCCCTTGCATTTATATAGCACCCAGCATTCCTTATTTCAATTGTGCATCAAGTTCAGAACTGACAAAGGAATGCCCACTATAACTCTGCATTATGCACTTTCAAAGCCAGCAAAAATACTGAAGCCAAGTTCTGGCAAGTAAAAGAAAATCCAAAAGTGGAGGACTATCCGCAAAACCAGCTAATACATGGAGCAAAATGAGACAAGAGGTAATTAAAAACACACAAAAAGAAACCCAGCAGAAAATACGTTTAACAAAATTGCCTCTAACAGAAAATACCTTTAAAAAATAAAATTACCTCTAGCAGAAACCTTTAAGAATCCTACTTGAGCAAGCCAGATCCCAGAACTTCTCTTGCGTCCAGTTTTTGTGGAAAACTGCAGGGCGTTGTCTCACCGATAGTCATGAGATTTGTTGTAGGTATATTTACATATTTAAACGAGGCTTCTCATGGGCCTTGCAAAATCAGGGATTTCCTGTGGTGAACTAACTAATTCCACAATTCTGCACTCCCAGCGGGGACCCATGCTCCCAGGGAGCGGGATTTGGAACTAGAGCTACAACACTGTAGCCCCGATATTCAAACCCGAATATGGAATTACACCTTATGCTTGTTTAGGATGGGGCTAAAAAAAAAAGTGCTGCAGTCAACCCACTGCAAAAATAAATGGAATAAAGTGGACAAGTAAAAATTTGAAAAAAAACATTCAGTCCTTGAAAAAGTTACCAAAAAGTAGGGTGACCCTATTTTCTAAACTGAAACCGGGGACACACAGGATGGGAGCACAGCAAAGTAGCCAGGATGGAAAATGTAGGTTGTGCAGTGTAGCGAAGCAACATTATTTAACAGCCTATATTTTAACAGTTATACATATACACCATAAATGCAAAACAAATGTGCGTATAATTACCGCGGATGTGACGTCACTTTCTTGAAGCGTATTCAGACATCGTTTATAAATAATACAATAACACTCTTCAGGAATGCCAATCATTCGTACTCACTGTCTGTACGGCCTATTCAGAAAATCTCTTTCTTCACATCACTGCCAAAGTCATTTATTTCCCTCCCTCTCTTTACGGACCTCCATGAAATTCCTCTTTGACCAAATTTTTCATCACTCCTCCCAATATCACCTTCTTTGGCTTATTGTCCATTTTTTTGATTATGCTTCTGTGAACGACTTAGAGATTTGGGAACGGGGTGTAGGGGGAAAGCTCAGTGTTTTCTCAATGAAGGGTAAATGTTGACAGGGATTGGTTGGGTTGAATGGCCTGTTTCCATGTTGTAACTTCTATGTATTTCAATGTAAAGAGCGGATTCCCCATTCCTCGCACAGGAACTCCCCGGGAGCATTATTGAGTTCTGAGAAAGGTCCCACAGCAAACGCGGGACCATCCTTTGATTTCTTGGGTGCTGGCTGACCCGCCGTCTATTTCCAGCGCTGACCGACCGACCTGCCATCTATTCCCTGCGCTGACCGACCGACCTGCCTTTCCAAAACTGACTGGTCGACCCGTAGTCTCTTCCCAGCGTTGACTGGCCAACCCGCCATTTATTTGTTTCTCCTTCGGCCCCATGATCCACCCCACAACCCAACCTCTAAAGCTGCTCCCAATGGCGCTGTGTTATTGGCTCGGAGACCCGTGGCATGTCAGTGTCTCTTGGCGCTTCAGGCTCACTCACCCCGACCGGCTCATCATCATGGCCCTGTCCGGGAAGGAGCTGAATTACAGCCTCATGAGGCAGCGACTGTCCTCAGGCTCGCGGTCCGTGGACTCGTCCACTCGGTTCCAGCCACAGGGAGTCAGGTGGTCTGCCGGTTCCCAGGATCTAGGCCAAGACTTTCATGCAATGGCCGGTGTTTGTCCTTGAGTCGGTAGCGGGCTTGCGTAGCGCTTCACTAATTTCCCCATTATTTTTGTCGCACTTTATATTTCACCTCTCGCCGCCCCTGCGGGAAATGGGGAAGCCTGCACAGTGAGGATGGCCCTAGGACGACCCCATATCGACCAATCAGATTTGCGTTTTCACATCACCAGCCAATGAGATGTGTTACCTGTCCCCGGGCTTCGGCTCGCACAGACATCACGACCATCAGAACTCCCGCACAAACACAGCTGCCTCATTGGCCAGCACTCACCCCCCACTCTGTCCTTTTATTGGTCCAAACCAAAGCCAAACTGTCGTCACAAACAGTGATCCGCCCTTTCATTGGTCCGTCCTTGTCAATGGGCAGAGAATCTGTCAATCAACAGTGGGCCTTGTTGATTGGTGTGTCTCTGTGTCCGAGTGCAGGCACAGACTTATGTGAGCTGCAATTAGGATGAATGGAGCTTATTCACATAAAATTTGGGGACGAGTTTCGTGAACCGGGGACTCTTCCGGTGACATTGTTTGCCCAGGGCCACAGTACCTCATCCCAGGACTGTCCTCTGAAAAAATACAGTAATATAAATGAGTACCTCCAGAGGTATAGAGACCTAATTGGATAGATTTCCAAGGAGCTTCGAGAGGCAACTACCTCAGGAGACAAACAGGTATTGGTGCTGGCACTGTATGCACCTCGCCACCATTTATTTTAGTTCAGGTAGACTGAGCTCTTAGCCTACCAATACAGGCCAGTAATTAGGTTGTAACATAATGGTCTGTGCCGAATTTACCCCAACATTGGGAAAGTTAAAGTCAGGAATCTTACACGTGCAGAGTTGCTTTTGTTACCAACTACCTCAGGAGACAAACAGGTATTGGTGCTGGCACTGTATGCACCTCGCCACCATTTATTTTAGTTCAGGTAGACTGAGCTCTTAGCCTACCAATACAGGCCAGTAATTAGGTTGTAACATAATGGTCTGTGCCGAATTTACCCCAACATTGGGAAAGTTAAAGTCAGGAATCTTACACGTGCAGAGTTGCTTTTGTTACCGATAGTGCTCTGAATTTGCTTCACAATGAAAGCAGGACAATTTCGGAGCACAAGTAGCTTTTCACACAATCCAGTGGAGGCAGTTGGGCAACATATATGCCCTGTTTAACCACAAATCTCCCAATAGTTTCAGCAGTTAACTTAGTGGCAGATGCGTTCTACGGTATAATGGCTATGAGTGTAACAGGAGACAGGATGTTTCCTGTGTTCCTTTCCCTATGAACAGTATTTCAGATAAAGGCATCTTCCAAAGGGCCACAGACAGGAAATATCAGGACATTGAAGTAATTCTCATTTGACGATGGATCCTTGTGGCCTTCAAACATATTGACCCGGAATTTGCGGTCAGCGGTGAAGCGACGGCGATCGCCGTTGACCTCTAATAAAGCTACCCACAAAGATCTCACAATCTCTGTGGCGAAAACTTTAGGTTTCTCGATGATAAAAATGGTTGTAGCACAGTCAATAGGGTATCACCAGCACAGAGCAGCAGTGATGTCATCAAGCTGTCTAAGCAGCCAATCATATTGAAGAATTCTTACAGATGGCAAACCAGGAAATAAAAAGCACTGATTCAATTCACTTTTTAAAATTTTTAGAGAGCAAAATAAAGATTGGAATGTACACATGGGGTTCAGGTAGAAGCTGAAAATCATAAACAAACTTTGAAAAAAATAAAAAAGTATATTTTATCTTAAAAATCTAGTAATTTTCTATTACAATAGAGAAAATTAACATTCCACAAATATAACATTTAATGGGGTATTTAATGGTGATATTAACAGAGAAAAGCTCAAGTTTTTGTCACTTCAACTGATTTCACTGATTGCTGGCTATGGGGAGTTCCACAGAGCAGCCTGTAGTGAATGACTGACCGCAACTTCAGGATTCCCATGTTTATTTGTGCACGCGCTAAATCCTGAAGTTACAGTCAGTTTCAGAGGGGTAATGCTGTCATTACCACCGCAAAATCTGGGCCATTATTTTGTTTTCTTATTTTTTAAGACATTGTTCATTCCAGACACCACCACCTCCAAGTTCCCCTCCAAGTCACGCACTTTCCTGACTTAGAAGTATATCGCCGATCCTTCATCGTCGCTGGGTCAAAATCCTGGAACTCCCTCCCTAACAGCACTGTGGGAGTACCTTCACCACACGGACTGCAGCAGTTCAAGAATGCGGCTCACCACCACCTTCTCAAGGGCAATTGGGGATGGGCAATAAATGCTGGTCTTGCCAGCGACACCCACATCCCATATACGAATAAAAAAAGACATATTATGAAATCATGATCTTAGTATTTTTAATGAAGGTTGTGACAGTGTCTAAACTGGGTTTGTAACCTTTGTGTTGGTAGAGGAACTTTACAGCAGCAAGTTATTGCCACTGAAGGGTTCATTGCAGAATGTTATTTCACTCCCTAACTAATTCTGAGTCGAAATGAAAATTATTGTATAGAGAAAAACATTGACAAACACTTGGATTTGCATGCTTTTGAATATAGGTCAATAACCAGAGTGGGCGGGTCACTAACTCGTTTCGTTATTGACCACACTGATCCTAGAGGAATGGCTCAATTCCACAGAAGAAACCCATGTACATTTTACTTTGCATTTATTATGGTTTTACTTTAACTCTTCCTAGTGTAATACAAATGTAATGAACTTGGGGTATATGTGTATATTGAAAGAGGATTTTTCAGCAAGGCTTCAGATTAGTTCATATCATAATGCAGATAAGGCATATGCTGCAAATCTCATTCTTCATTAAGATAATGTATGAAATGCAACAAAAGCACCTGATTTTAGAAGAGGAATACCAAAATCCAATAGCTCGCCTACTGCTTTTTTTGTATCATCAAAGATTTATATCAACCATGATTTAACAGTGAAGAGAGAACTAAATTCTAACATAAACACACATTTTACATTTATTACCAGTAGTGTGAAACACTTAGAATATAAAAAGCTGTATTCATATTTGGGAGGTTTTGATTGTTCGTTCAAGGTATTTGGACGTGACGCAACCTCTGGCATTCTTGTTTTGAATATCTTTTTTATTATTAGTTTTGTCTTTTAATAAGAAATAACTTTTTGGCCTTTTTTTTTTGTAGATTTTAACAACCGCCCATCAAAATGGAGCTGGTCAGAAGCATTGTGTGGGCAATTTTTGTACCAAAAATCATGATGCACTACATTGTACAGTTAACACAGTAATCAAATGTGTACACCAAGTACCTACAATAATAAGGCAAATAGCAGGTTAACATAAACATAACAATTAGTCAAATTATAGTACTAGAGGGCCTAATGTGTTTGCTAGTCCACCCTTAACGCTAGAACAGATAAATAGATTTGATTAACTCCCCCTGCCAAGATTTATTGTATAACAAGTAGTTTATGTAATCTAAACACACTCCCTGGTTAATCAATGTAATTTGTGTGTGCAATTCCTAACTTGCCTCATTTCTTAAACATGATGGAAAATATTTAAGGCAGGGTTTCTTTACACATTTGGCGGCAGTTACTGTTAAGTTTTATTCAAACTATGATAGGTGCAAATATAATACCACTTCAAAATTATTTATTTTTTGGTCAGGCAAGTTGCATTTCTGTTCAGTTGATACGGTGTGCACTCTCTCTCTTTATACTTATACAACCCACTTACCAAATCCCAAGAGCTTAACCACAGGTTGGTAAGAGCCAAAGCTTAGGGATTCTGAAGTGTGCAAAAGGGTACTGCTAGAGTTTAACTATCAAAGACTGCACAGCACATCAACACAGTATACTGGTGAGTTTCCCATTGGTCAGAACCATCCTATCAGGGCAGAATGTTCACTGTTATCAGAAACTAAATAATAAAACCCCAGCTTCCAGTGACAGGTCTGCCACTTCGGGTGGCACTAATGAGCTAGTCTGTCTGGTCAGTCATCAACAGTGTGCTCTCTCAAGGTACTTTGCAGGGGCGTTATCAGACAAAATTCACATAACAAATAATAAGTAACATTCGCGTAACATTCGCGCTACACAAGTGCCAGGCAATGACTATCTCCAACAAGAGAGAGTCTAACCACTGCCCCTTGAAATTCAATGACATTACCATTGCTGATTCCTCCACCAGCAACATCCTGGGGGTCACCATTGACCAGAAACTTAACTGGACCAGCCACATAAATACTGTAGCTACAAGAGCAGGTCAGAGGCTGGGTATTCTGCGGCGAGTGTCTCACCTCCTGACTCCCCAAAGCCTTTTCACTATCTACAAGGCACAAGTCAGGAGTGTGATGGAATACTCTCCACTTGCCTGGATGAGTGCAGCTCCAACAACACTCAAGATGCTCAACACCATCCAGGACAAAGCAGCCCATTTGATTGGCACTCCATCCACCTCCTTAAACAATCACGCCCTCCACCACCGGCATACCGTGGCTGCAGTGTGCACCATCTACAAGATGCACTGCAGCAACTCACCAAAGCTTCTTTGACAGCACCTCCCAAACCCTCGACCTCTACTACCTAGAAGGACAAGGGCAGCAGGCACATGGCAACACCACCACCTCGAAGTCACACACCATCCTGACTTGGAAGTATATCACTGTTCCTTCATCGTCGCTGGATCAAAATCCTGGAACTCCCACCCTAACAGTACTATGGGAGTACCTTCACCTCACAGACTGCAGCTTTTCAAGAAGGCAGCTCACCACCACCTTCTCAAGGGCAATTAGGGATGGACAATAAATGCTGGCCTTGCCAGCGAAGCCCACATCCCATGAATGAATTAAAAAAAAGATATTTGGACAGGTGCCAAAAAACTTGATCAAATAGGTAGGCTTTATGGAGAGAATTAAAGGAGAGGGGAGAGGATTAGGGAGGGAATTCCAGAGCTTGGGGCCTAGGCTGCTGAAGGCACGACCACCAATGGTGGAGCAAAAGATTTCGAGGATGCGCTAGATGTTAGAACTGGAGGATTGTAAAATATTGGAGAGTTCAAGGGCTGGAGGAGGTTACAGAGATAGGGAGGGGCAAGGCCCTGGAGGGATTAAAACACAAGGATGAGAATTTTTAAATTGAGGTGTTGCCAGACCGGGAGCCAATGTAGATCAGCAAGCATTGGGGTGATGGGTAAGCGATGCGAGTTAGGATATGGGCAGCAGAGTGTTGGATGAGCTCAAGTTTACAGATTACAGGTGGGAGACCGTCAGGAGAGCATTGGAATAGTTGAGGCTGGAGGTAACAAAGGCATGGAGGAGGGTTTCAGCAGATGAGCTGAGACAGCGGCGGAGATGGGTGATGTTACGGAGGTGGAAGTAGGCAGTCTTGGTTGGACAGGATATGGAGTCAGATAGTTACTGCAGAATTATCTGGCTTGGGGATCAGATTATCAAAACTGCTTTCAGAGGGCTGATTCAGTTCCAATCTTCTATCAATAGTATTACTATTGATAGGTTTAAAAGTACTTAGTCAACTTATTTATTCAGAGCTACTGAAATTTAATTATTCTAACTTTATTTTTTCAATTATTTTATAAATATACAAATCCAGTTGGGTTCAAGTTGCACTCCGGACTTGTCTACCTGATCGGATGGATGTTAAAGATCCTATTGCACTGTGTGAGAGGAGAAGGTGTTTCTCCTGAGTCCTGACCAATATTCCTGCATCAAATCACCAGAAACTGATCATTCACCTCATTGGCTGTTTGCATAGACATTAACTGCACAGTTTCCGTGTATAACAGTAACTACACTTCAAAAGTAATTTGAAACGCTTTTGGAGGTCTTGGGTTACAAGAAAACTTACATTTATATAGCACCTTTCACGACCTCAGGACGTCCCAAAGCGCTTTCCAGCCAATGAAGTACTGTTGAAGAGTAGTCACTGTTGTAATGTAGGAAACGATACGAGGACTATATAAATGCAACAACGTTCGTTGTCATATTTGAACACAGTGCTGAACAATAGCTAAATATCAGATGTATTCAAAAAAGAGATTAAAATTGGTGTAAATTTTAATTGAGTTTTTAAAAAAGATAGCGAGTCTATTGGGAAATTTGTCAGCTAATCGAATGCAAGTGACAGCTGAATTATGTAAGCCTGCAGTTCGTCGGGCGCTGCAGAAAGGGATGTCCATTATCCAGAGCGCATTCTTTGATTAAATCACCGTCTACACCGCAAGAGAATGGAGAAATCACTACAGCCTTTACAATCTTCCGGTTACCTCCTTTATTGAATACTTAAACGTTTGTATCGTAACTACAGCAATTTTTTTGAAAAAAAAGCTTTAAGTACAATTACAAATAACAATCGCATTAAAGTACCACTTTCATTATCTGCAAAAGAAATACTAAAGTACTGGGAGTATGTGGTACAGAAAGTTTTAAAATGCAGCGTCTCCGATTACGCCTTCAGTATAACTTTGCACATACAAATCTATTGTGGCAGCTTGTGGGCTTTGCATCAATACAAAATATTAACAAAAGAATAAAGCCCAACACCCCCATTATCGCCATGATAAAAAAGTGCTAAATCAACTGTATCTAGCGTCATTCCAAAAATTCTTGGAGGGAGGATGAAAACATGAACCAGTGCCAATTTATATCATACAGCAATGGAAACATGGAAAGGAGGGGGGTGAGGTGCTGCTGCCCATACTACTCAAGAGCGCTTCACCTGCAGAGCTCGAAAAGCAAAGATTCTCCTCCAGAATCGATCACAAAAACACTTACATGAAAGTAGACTCATTCAATAAATCTTTGATGTTACGTCACTTAAGTTTCAAGCTATCAAATAGCATATTAAAAAAATCCCTCGTCAAGAAACAACTTTGGAAAACCACAGCACTGCACGCTAAACGTTAAGTCTTCACTTTAATAAATGAAGCTATCGGCTTGTGACCAATATATTCACCGCTCAGTCATTTACTACCATGTTTGTTGAAATCAAACTAGATTTTTCCCCCGTACAAATTATTTCTTATGAAGTTTGTGTAAGACAGGTCATCAATATTCGGCACCAATTCCCCAGCCCTGGCAGACCGTTATGCGAGGACATGGATACATAGGCTATGCATTAAGGCACAGATCGCTCAGTGGGAAACATCTCACTGGAAGATCCCAAAACCAGGAAGTTTCCATATTCAATTCCTGCTTTGTACAGAGTTCGATCGATCAAACGGAGACGGGACTACAACTGTCCTTACCATTCCGAGGCAAGGAGGTCAAAGTTGGCTAGGTAAGTATCCAAACTACCTTGTCCCGAGAGTCCACAGGATCTAGTTAACAGGGTTTGGACATATAATAAAACAGATCTCGCCATCCTTCAAACATCCATCCCTAGGGTCTTGAATACTGGTCTTTGTTGTTGCTGTAAATTGTCGAGATGTTTTATTGTGTGTGTGGTCTTACCACGGAGATGTTTGATTCAGCGGTTACAGGAGGTACTTTCACCCACAAGACCTCAGATCAAAGTTGAAGAGGGTGCAAGTCACTTTCTGCAAATTTCGTTAACACATTTGCCCGAGAAGGAGGCACAGCCCCCTGTATATTTTAAAGTACAGTTTCACTATAAACCCCGTGGTCATTTGTTCCACAGTAACAGTGTCATAACAATATAAATAATTGTTTCTCAAAATTATTTAAACTTCTGTTTTGATTCCCAACATAGAACACTCTGACCTGTATAAACTGCAGGACAGATCTTTTCTCAACACCTTGACTAACGGACAGTCATCAAAATCATGGTTGGATCTACACCAAGCAATCCTGGCCGGTGTTTGTGCAAACATGGATATAAAAAATATCTAGAAACAGATGCAAAGCCGCTGAGGGAGAAAGCCAGCGATCATAACAACTGACCAGTACAAATAAAATAAATTGTATAAAGACAAATTCAGTAAAAAAACACAGAAAAAAGCAAGTCAGCAAAGTCCCATCAGGTGTAAAGTTCTGTGGGCTCCAGCCTCCGAGCAGCAGCTTTTGCGAGGAGCAGTGTCTTGAGCAGCTCCACTTCGGCAGAGAGAGCAGACAGGTCCTTGCGGAGTTGGCTGTTTTCACCGTGAACACCGGCAGCAGCTTCTTCCCGGGGGCTCGGCTCCGGCTGGTCCGCGGGGAGGCTCCGGCTCCTCTCGGGAGGCGGCAGCGCTCGGGGTCGGGGCTCGGGGCGCTCCAGGTTGGCGGCTGTGTCCGGTCCGCCGCAGGAGATTTTCAAGCGCAGTTTGTGGGGTAAACTCCGGAGCCAGCCCGGCTCGCTGCTCTCCGGCCGCCGAGAGCTGGCTCTGCCCCGCTCACCCGCTGCCGCCACCGGCTGCTCCTCCTCCTCCTCACCCCGGGTGCGGAGCCCGGCGGCCTGGGGAGGGGAGAGAGGCGCCGGGCTGGCCGGAGCGGGGCTGAGCCGCGGCGGCTGGTGGCCGGGGAAGGGCTGCAGGCGCCGGGCTGGAGGAGGAGGCGGCGGCGGCGGCTCCTCCCAGGCTCCCCCCCAGCGGGCGGAGGGCGCGCCGGGCCCGGGCTCCGCCAGCAGCCCGAGCGGGAAGCGCAGCGCCAGTAGCTGAGCCCGGAGCCGGGCGTTGTCGGCCAGCAGCGCCGCCAGCCGCCCCTCCAGCGCCAGGTCCCGGCGGCGCCGCTTCTGGCGCGACCTCCGCGCCGCCTCGTTGTTGCGGCGCCGCCGCTCCCAGTAAAGCGAGTCCTTCCGCTCGGCCGGGGTGAACTCGCGGCCCCGGCGGGTGGGAGGTGAAGGAGGAGCGGCGTCCGCCCGCTCGCAGCCCCGCACAGCCAGCCAGCAAGAATCAGCCGCCTCCGCCTCCCCGCTCGGCTCGGCGCTGTCAGAGGGCGGAGAGTTCATGGCCGCCCGTGTCCCCACCCCGGGTTAACCCGCACTTGTACTGCCGACCGGCCCCGCCTCCCCTGCCCTGCCCTCCTGGACCCAGCGCTCTCGGTCCCCCGCACACATCTCATTGGCTTTGAAGCTGACCTCAGCCAACTCGGCCCGAAACTGCACTCCAGCTTCCCCTACCTCCCCCCGCGGTCGAATTGCCTGTCGTCATATCTCCACCTCTTGCGGAGAAATGCCAGCTTTTAGGACAGGCACGGGATGCAAAAAATGACACCAAAACTGTGGAGATACTCACCAAGCAGTGTGTGGAACACTGGCACGGTGAGAGGGACACTGGCACGGAGAGAGGTACACTGGCACGGTGAGAGGTATACTGGCACGGTGTGAGGGACATTGGCACGGTGAGAGGTACACTCGCACGGTATGAGGGACCCTGGCACGGTGAGAGGTACCCTGGCACGGTGTGAGGTACCTTGGCACGGTGTGAGGGACACTGGCACGGTGTGAGGTACCTTGGCACGGTGTGAGGTACACTGGCACGGTGTGCGGTACCTTGGCACGGTGTGAGGTACACTGGCACGGTGTGAGGTACACTGGCACGGTGTGAGGTACCTTGGCACGGTGTGAGGTACACTGGCACGGTGTGAGGTACCCTGGCACGGTGTGAGGTACACTGGCACGGTGTGAGGTACCCTGGCATGGTGTGAGGTACCCTGGCACGGTGTGAGGTACACTGGCACGGTGTGAGATACCCTGGCACGGTGTGAGTTAGTTCTCCAATGCATGGTGAAGCCACCTTTAAAATGCACTGAAGCATTGGAGCTGGGGGCATTCTGTAAATTTGCTACACTTTTTCTAATTGTTACATATATAACAAGAATTACACATTTAATAAAAGCGAAAAGCTGCAAAAGCTGGAAACAGAAGCAGAACATGTTGGCAACACAGAGCGTCTGAGGAGGGAACAGCAAAGTTAAGAATTTTAATTTACCGCCCAGGAAGCAGAGTTCTGCGGATAGGTAAAGATGTAGCAGAGAGCTCTCTCCTGAGATTTCAATTTGTGGATTCTGCCGACTGCGCATTACAATCTACTGCTACCAGTCTGAGACCTGTACAACATGTGAAAATGATGTTCAGGAAAAGACCAGCTGGTCCATTGAACCTGTCCCGCACAGGAATGCCTAAATGCATTTATTTAAAAAAACAAATATATAATGTATCTCAACCCAAAATTAGTTAAATAAAAATAAATCTAATGGACTTACTAGATCAATAAAACAAACAAAGCTAGAAGTAATCATCAGAAAATTGAATCATGGAGCTAAAATAATCAGAAGGCAATGATGTTACAGGTACATTTTGAGAGTGCTACCTGCTTTTTAGAACAGTGCAAATCTGTTCCACAAAATGATAGGCTGCAGAAACACTATAACTTCAGCTCTAGAACATAAGAAATAGGAGCAGGAGTAGGCCAATCGGCCCCTCGAGCCTGCTCCGCCATACAATAAGATAATGGCTGATCTGATCCTAACCTCAAATCTAAAGAACACAAGAAGTAGGAGCAGGACCCGGCCACTCAGCCCCTGGGCCCGCTCCGCCACCCACAGGGCCTTGACCGATCCGAACTCAGCCTCATGTCCAATTTCCTGCCCGCTCCCCGTAACCCCTAATTCCCTTTACTTCTAGGAAACTGTCTATTTCTGTTTTAAATTTATTTAATGATGTAGCTTCCACAGCTTCCTGGGGCAGCAAATTCCACAGACCTACTACCCTCTGAGTGAAGAAGTTTCTCCTCATCTCAGTTTTGAAAGAGCAGCCCCTTATTCTAAGATTATGCCCCCTAGTTCTAGTTTCACCCATCCTTGGGAACATCCTTACCGCATCCACCCGATCAAGCCCCTTCACAATCTATATGTTTCAATAAGATCGCCTCTCATTCTTCTGAACTCCAATGAGTAGAGTCCCAATCTACTCAACCTCTCCTCATATGTCCACCCCCTCATCCCCGGGATTAACCGAGTGAACCTTCTTTGTACTGCCTCGAGAGCAAGTATGTCTTTTCTTAAGTATGGACACCAAAACTGTATGCAGTATTCCAGGTGCGGTCTCACCAATGCCTTATATAACTGCAGCAATACCTCCCTGTTTTTATAATCTATCCCCCTAGCAATAAAAGCCAACATTCCGTTGGCCTTCTTGATCACCTGCTGCACCTGCATACTAACTTTTTGATTTTCTTGCACTAGGACCCCCAGATCCCTTTGTACTGCAGTACTTTCCAGTTTCTCGCCATTAAGATAATAACTTGCTCTCTGATTTTTCCTGCCAAAGTGCATAACCTCACATTTTCCAATATTGTATTGCATCTGCCAAATCTCCGCCCACTCACCCAGCCTGTCTATATCCCCTTGTAGGTTTTTTATGTCCTCCTCACTTTCTACTTTCCCTCCCATCTTTGTATCATCTGCAAACTTTGATATGTTACACTCGGTCCCCTCCTCCAAATCGTTAATATAGATTGTAAAGAGTTGGGGACCCAGCACCGACCCCTGCGGAACACCACTGGCTACTGGTTGCCAGTCCGAGAATGAACCATTTATCCCAACTCTCTGCTTCCTGTTAGATAACCAATCCTCCACCCATGCCAGAATATTACCCCCAATCCAGTGATTTTTTATCTTGAGCAATAATCTTTTATGTGGCACCTTGTCGAATGCCTTCTGGAAGTCTAAATACACTACGTCCACTGGTTCCCCTTTATCCACCCTGTACGTTATGTCCTCAAAGAACTCAAGCAAATTTGTCAGACATGACTTCCCCTTCATAAAGCCATGCTGACTTTGTCCTATTAAATTATGTTTATCTAAATGTTCCGTTACTGTCTCCTTAATAATAGACTCCAAAATTTTACCCACCACAGATGTTAGGCTAACTGGTCTATAATTTCCAGCCTTCTGCCTACTACCCTTTTTAAATAAGGGTGTTACATTAGCAGTTTTCCAATCTGCCGGGACCTTTGCTGAGTCCAGGGAATTTTGGAAAATTATTACCAAAGCATCCACAATCCCTACTGCCACTTCCCTCAAGACCCTAGGATGTAAGCCATCAGGTCCAGGGGATTTATCCGCCTTGAGTCCCATTATTTTACTGAGTACCAATTCCTTAGTGATTTTAATCATATTTAGCTCCTCCCCCCCTAGAGCCCCCTGTTTGTCCAGTGTTGGGATATTCTTAGTGTCCTCTACCGTAAAGACTGAAACAAAATATTTGTTCAGCATTTTTGCCATCTCCATGTTTCCCACCATTAATTTCCTGGTCTCATCCTCTAAGGGACCTACGTTTGCCTTAGCCACCCTTTTTCTTTTTATATAACTATAGAAACTCTTGCTATCTGTTTTTATATTTTTTGCTAATTTATTTTCATAATCTATCTTCCCTTTCTTAATCAATCCTTTAGTTACTTTTTTCTGTCTTTTGAAGACTTCCCAATCTTCTATCCTCCCACTAAGTTTGGCTACCTTATATGTTCTTGTTTTTAGTTGGATACTATCCTTAATTTCTTTACTTAGCCACGGATGGCTGTCATTTCTTTTACACCCTTTTTTCCTCAGTGGAATATATTTTTTTGAAAGTTGTAAAATAACTCCTTAAATGAACACCACTGCTCATGTACCGTCTTACCCTTTAATCTATTTTCCCAGTCCACTTTAATCAATTCCGCTCTCATACCATCATAGTCTCCTTTATTCAAGCTCAGTACGCTTGTTTGAGAACCAACCTTCTCACCCTTTAATTGGATATGGAATTCAACCATGTTATGGTCACTCATTCCAAGGGGATCCTTAACTAGGACATTATTAATTAATCCTGACTCATTACACAGGACCAGGTCCAAGGTTGCTTGCCCCCTTGTAGGATCAGTTACATACTGCTCAAGAAATCCATCCCTAATACACTCAATAAACTCTTCCTCAAGGCTGCCCTGCCCAATTTGATTTGTCCAGTTAATATGATAGTTAAAATCCCCCATAATTATAGCTGTTCCCTTATTACATGCCCCAACTATTTCCTGATTAATACTTCTTCCAGCAGAGTTGCAACTATTAGGAGGCCTATATACTACTCCCACTCGTGTTTTTTTCCCCTTATTATTCCTTATCTCCACCCAAACTGTTTCATTATCCTGATCCTTTGACCCAATATCATTTCTCTGTATTACAGTGATTCCTTCCTTTATTAACATAGCCACCCCAGCTCTCAGACCACTATCTGGATACAACGAGCCCTGCTTAATCTGCGACACACAATTATCTGAAGATGATCTGGGAATGATTTGAAGCAATGCCTTTTGGAATAATTAAAGTGGAAACTCATACTGCAAGAATTTTTGGGAAGTCCTTGTTTCCCTGGAAGTCCAGTGGATTGCCTGAGCACTTTTAAAATGCAGCTTCATGACACCCTGTCTGCAATCCAAGTATTTTTTCCCCTTTACAACATATGAAAATGATGTTCAGGAAAAGAAGTTAAGAATTTTAATTTACTGCCCAGGAAGCAGAGTTCTGTGGATCGGTAAAGATGCAGTTGGTCCATTGAGCCTGTCCCACACAGGAATGATGCAACTGAGCATTATGATTCCCAACAACCCTCACCCAGCACCAGCCGTGTAATCTCCTGGGAGAGGCAAAATAAGAATTTCCATTCCGACCACCACAATGTGATCAAAACAAGTTCTCCCAATACACCACCTACCTTTTGTACACAGTGATAACAGCCTCAGCCAGGAACTCATCCAGCTCCCTTTAGAATGCTTGCAGCTAATTTGCACTCACTGTACAAGTCAACAACTTGTTCCAAAGGTTCATTGCTCTCTGGGATGTTTTTCTACATTAAAGGTACTATATAAATGTAGCTTGTTGTTGCTGCACACTTACCTGCTCAAGGTGATTTCTCAATTTAGTACACACGGGTGTCAGATCTGACCCTGAACCCTGACTCCCGGGTTATAGAGCCACCTTTGCTACAATGCACACCCAAAACCACTGCACCAGCACAAAAGTGGCAGTATTATTGCATCCACACTGTCAGCTCTGATTTGCAATCAGGGAAAACCAGGCATAGTGCAGATGTATTTAAACACATGTGCGGAGTTCGATTTGGTATTGGACAGCTGGTGAAATTTTAAAGTTGGTAAAGAGTGGATTTACCTGGGAACTTTTTAAAACATCAAAATAAAGTTTTAAAACTTGGCTTTGTACTGTTTTCCGGTATGCGGCAACTGGTGTGAAGGCAAAATGTTGTGAAACTGCTTCATAAAGGCCAAATCTCAAACCCAATGTCAGTCTTTGTGCCAGAGTGGCTGTAGTTATACATTTTGCATCACTGCAGGTGAGATTGCTTTGCTTTGCAAAGTGTACAGTAAAATTGTTTTAAAGAAAGGTTGGAGTAAAGGGTCGAAAGGAGCAAACTTGTATTGGAGTAGGTTAAAAGTAGATTTATGTATGTGCTCCAATCCCATATTTGTACTGTTCAGAATTCAAACTACCAGAAGAATTAGCTTTATTTTTTTTATTTTCAATACATTTTTGACTTTGCATGAAAATGCATAATTAAATAGCATTTACCTGTACTTAAATAGCTTGTACATTAGATGGTTTGTTTTAAACCAAATTGTTGTGTGGGAGTTATGCTGTATGCCTTGCCTCTGTACAAAGCAGTTTTTACATAACAAGATGAGCAGTATAACTCCTATTCATATAAATTCAGCATTTTCTGGTTGTACAAAAGTATTTCAAATCATAGAATCATACAGCACAGAAGGAGGTCATTCGGCCCATCGTGCCTGTGCCGGCTCTTTGAAAGAGCTATCCAATTAGTCCTACTCCCTTGCTGTTTCCCCATAGCCCAGCAAATTTTTCCTTTTCAAGTATTTATCCAATTCCCTACTGAAAGTTACTATTGAATCTGCTTCTACCACCCTTTCAGGCAGTGCATTCCAGATCATAAAAACTCGCTACGTAATTTGTTTTTTCCTCATGTCGCCTCTGGTTCTTTTGCCAATTACCTTAAATCTGTGTCTTCCTGTTACTGACCCTTCTGCCACTGGAAATGTTTTCTCCTTGTTTACTCTATCAAAACCCTTCAAGATTTTGAATACTTCTATCAAATCTTCCCTTAACCTTCTCTGCTCTAAGGAGAACAGCCCCAGTTTCTTGGTCACTCCATGCAACTGATTTTTTTCATCCCTGGTACCATTCTAGTAAATCTCTCTGCACCCTCTCTAAGGCTGTGACATCCTTCCTAAAATATGGTGCCCAGAATTGGACATAATACTCCAGCTGGGGCTTAACCAGTGATTTATAAAGGTTCAGCATAAATTCCTTGTTTTTGTATTCTATGCCTCTATGTATAAAGCCAGGAATATCGTATGCCTTTTCAACAACCTTCTCAACTTCTCCTGCCACCTTCAAAGACTTGTGTAAATACGCCCCCTTTAAAATTGTACTATTTAGTTTATATTGCTGCTCCTCATTCTTGCTATCAAAATGAAACACTTAGGGCTGGATTTTACGAACCTTGGCAGGTCCGTGGTGGGCAACATCGGTGGCGGGTCCTGGCCCCTCTGCTGGCTCCAGCCCGTTGTGTAGAATGAATTTACCTTGATTGGGCTCTGTTAAGCCCGCCCAGCACGTTTCCTGGTTAATTAGAGGAAGTGGGTCTGTTGACGTCATTTGATGACACGTCATCAGCCGGTTTCCTTAAAGGGACCATGGTCAACTTTAATTTGACATTTGTGCTGTCAGTGTTCTACAGCATTGAGGTGCTGCAAACACTGACAAGCACTGCACAGAGGTGCAGGGCTGCACCCAGGCTCTCCCATGACTCCCTCCATATGCTTATGGAGGGAGTCACAGCACACAGGGAGGTCCTCTTCCCTTCCCATGGGCGGAGAAGAGCTCTCTAGGAGATCAACACAGCCTGGTTGCACATTGCAGAGGAGGGCACAAGCAGGGATGTGGTCAGGAGGACCTGGGTGCAGTGCCACAAACGTTTCAATGATCTCAGTAGATCACAAAACGTTAATAGAAAGCCACACTCAACCTCATCCTGCCGTGCTTCTCATCACATACCCATCACTCTTCCTTCCCTACCCTACTCCTGCATGTCCTTACTCACACAAACTTACCTTAGACCTCCACCATCCCTCTCTAGCTACATTATCACATCCCCATCTCACTAGCCACCCCTCACACTCACCCTCATCCTAGTCCAATCATACCAACTAACAACACACAAGGGTAGGCACTTGTGTGTTTTAGCCAATGTTCATGTGAAGTTTCTGTTAATGTGGTGTCAAATATTGAAACCTTTATTTTCAACACTTTGCGTTCTTAGACAGATTTGTGTGCACCTTTGGAAGTGGCTTAGTGAGATGCAGTGAATGGTGAGATATAACAGTACCCCCGTAATGGTGATGAGTGTGAAAGGAATGGCTTGGGCATTGTAGGATGCTTTATGGTGTTGGTGTTGGTGTGGGGTGGTGCCAACCAGGCGCATCATGTGACAGCCAGGGTGTACAGCGTCAAGTGAAGTAAATCTGGCCATGGTGAGGCCATCCCTGGCCTCCCGGGCAGCAATGTGGTCGGGTGCTGATGCCCTGTGTCCTGTGCAGCATCAGTTGATTGTGGAGAAGGTTGGTGTTGTTGTTGGTGCTGCTGGTGTGCCTAGTGATGCTGGTGTACCTGGTGATGCTGGTTTTGGGGCTGATTGTGGTGGGATTCTGAGGACCAAGGTAAGAGAGTTTCAATGGCACCAATGCTTATGGAATAATGGCAGGTGAAGTAGAGATGACAGAAGCGATCTGTCAATGGTGGGAGAGGTAATGAAGTCAGACTGGATGGAGACTTGTGTAAAGACTTGCAGCATTCTGAATCTGTAGTGGAAATGCAGTTTAGAGAAGCTTGTGGTAAAGGGAACATTTCTCAATCAGTTGGGAGCTTTGAAGTTGTCAACTCATCAGCTGATTCAATGGCCACTGACCTCCCGCCTCAGCTTCACAGATGAGGTCTAGGCACAGTGGGAAACCGGTGGGTGACCTGTCAAATTCAAAAAGCTGGGAAAAACCATTGTTAAGTGGCTGTAAGCAAGCCACTAATGATTTTAATTGCCTTCCCTGCTGTTGCGTGTCGGGTCTGCTCAGCGCTGACAGACCCGACATTTGGAAAAGGTGCATGGCGGCAGGTTCACAGCAGGGTCCCAACCCGCTGGGGAAAAAAACACTTTCCCACCTGACCCACCACCGATCGCGCCCACTGACCCCCCGCAAAATTCAGCCCTTAAATTTCATCTGCCATGTGTCTGCCCATTTCACCTGCCATGTGTCTGCCCATTTCACCAGTCTATTTCCTTCTGAAGTCTGTTACTATCATCCTCACTGTTTACTAAATTTCTGAGTTTCGTGTCATCTGCAAACTTTGAAATTATGCCCTGTATACTCAAGTCCAGGTCATTAATATATATCAAAAAGAGCAATGGTCCCAACACAGACCCCTGGGGGACACCACTGCAAACTTCCCTCCAGTCTGAAAATCTACCGTTCACTACGACTGTCCCTTAGCCAATTTCATATCCACGCAGCCACTGCTCCTTTAATCCCATGGGCTTCAATTTTTATAACAAGTTTATTATGTGGCACTTTATCAAACACCTGTTGAAAGTCCATATACACAACATCAACTGCACTACCCTCATCCACCCTCTCTGTTACTTCATCAAAGAACTCAATCAAGTTAGTGAAACACGATTTACCTTTATCAAATCCATGCTGGCTTCCATTTATTAATCCATATTTTTCCAAGTGCCAATTAATTTTGTCCTGGATTAATGTCTCTAAAAGTTTCCGCACCACCGACTGGTCTGTAGTTGCCAGGTTTATCCCTCTCCCCTTTTCTGAATAGGTGTGTAACATTTGCAATCTTCCAATCCTCTGGCACCACTCACATATCTAAGGAGGAATGGAAGATTGTGGACAGAACCTTCGCAATTTCCATGCTTACTTCCCTCAGCAACCTAGGATGCATCCCATCCGGACCAGGTGACTTTTCTACTTTGAGCACTGCCAACCTTTTAAGCATCTCCTCATTATCTATTTTTATCATATCCAATTTCTCTACTACCTCCTCCTTTAATGCTACATTGGCAGCATCCTCTTCTTTAGTGAAGACAGATGCAAAGTACTCATTTAGTACCTCAGCCATGCCCTCTGCCTCCAAAAGAAGATTTCCTTTTTGGTCCCTAATCGGCACCACCCTTCCTTTGACTATCCTTTTACTATTTATATGTTTATAAAAGACTTTTAGGTTCCCTTTTATGTTACCCACTAACCTATTCTCATACACTCTCTTTGCCCCTCTTATTTCTGTTTTCAGTTTTCCCTTGTACTTTCTGTGTTCAGCTTGGTTCTCTACTGAATTATGAACCCAACATTTATCATAAGCCTCCTTTTTCTGTTTCATTTTAATCTCTATATCTTTAGCTTTGGTTTCCCTTCCTTTCCCCCTCGTGGGAATGTGTCTGTACCTGAACTATCTCCTCTTTGAAGGCTTCCCATTGCTCCTTTACCGTTTTACCTGCCAATCTTTGATTCCAGTCCACCTGGGCCAGATCCCTTTTCAACTCATTGAAATTAATTCTCCTCCAGTTGAATATTTTTACATTTGATTGTTGCTTGTCCTTTTCCATAACTACTCTAAACCTAATGACATTGTGATCACTGTTTCCCAAATGGTCTCCCACTGAAACATGCTCCACTTGCTTCGCTTAATTCCCAGAACTAACTGCTTCCTTCTCGTTGAGCTGGAAACATACTGATCAAGAAAATTCTCTTGCACATATTTTAGGAATCCCTCCCCGTCTTTGCCCTTTACACTGTGTTTTCCCAGTCTATATTAGGATGATTGAAGTCCTCCATTATCACTACTCTAAAGTTTTCGTATCTTTTAGCAATTTGCCTGAAAATTTGCTCCTCTATCTCCTTCTCATTATTTGGTAGCCTATAGTATACACCCAGCAGCATAATAGCTCCTCTATTGTTCCTTAATTCTAACCAAACAGATTCAGTCTTTGAACCCTCAAGTATATAATTCCTTTCTAGTGTTGTAACAGTATCTTTGATCAATACTACCAACCCCTCCTTTTTTTCCTTCCCTATCTTTCCTGAATACATTGTAGCCATGAATATTAAGTGCCCATTCCTCCCCTTGTTTGAGCCAGGTCTACGTCATTGCCACTATATCATAATTACATGTGGTGACTTGTGCCTACAGCTCACCAACCTTATTTACCACACTCCGTTCATTTACATCCATGCATTCTAAACCCTTCTCAGTCTACCTCACATTTCCCCCCTGTCTTATCCCTCCTACTTCTGAACTATTCTTTATTCTAATGCTATTTGTCTTGCCCAGTCCTCCGTGCACCTTATATCTCCTCTCTAATGCTTCATCCTGGTCCCCCTCCCCTCGCAAAATTAGTTTAAACCCTCCCCCACAGCACGAGTTAACTCCCTACTCCTCTTTAAATAGTGCCATAGGATCTTTACAGACCACGTGAACCATAGAAAACAGGTCAACAGAACTTCAGTCTAATGTCTCGTCTGAAGGACAGGACCGCAAATAATGTATTCCCTCAGTACTGCACTGGAATATCAGTCTAGATTATGTGCTCAAACCCACAGCCTCTGACCCAGAGGTGAGTGATGCCAATTATACCAAGTAACCTGCTGCTGACAAAATTGTATTGGTGCAGCCCTGTTGAGGTGCCATCCATCCATCTTGTACAGGTCCCTCCTGCCCTATAATTGGCCCCAATGCTCCAGGAATCTGAAGCCCTCCCTCCTGCACCATGTCTCCAGCCACGCATTAACCTGTTTTATCTTACTGCTCATATACTTACTAGCACAAGGCTCTGGGAGTAATCCAGAGATTACTACCTTTGAGATCCTGCTCTTTATCTTCCTCCCTAGTTCCTGAAACTCTGTCTGTAGGACCTCAACCCTTTTCCTACCTATGTCATTGCTTCCAACATGGACCACGACATCTGGCTGTTCCCCTTCCCCCTGTACTGCAACCATTCTATGATGTCCTTCACCCTGGCATCAAGGAGGCAACACACCATGCGAGTCTCGCGTTGGCGGTTGCAGAAAAGTCTGTCTAGCCCCCTGACTATTGAATCCCCTATGACCGCTACATTTCTACACTTTGCTGTGCCACTCTGCGCAGTCACTTGTCCTTTTTCAGTATGACTGCAAACAATGTGAATCTGAACTTGGAAACTTTAATTTTAAAGATGGTTCAGCAGACAACATGCATTCATTTTAAACTAAGTTTCTAATGATAGAATATCTAGTTCTTTTTAACTAGTGAGCTGAGATCTACATGTGCATTGAAGTATACATATGCAGAGCTCTGTTTACCATGATTTGAGAGCAGTTTAATCAGGTATCTACACGGCCCACTTGCCAACAGGTTACCATTAATATAACTGCATTGATAGCAAAATAATATGATTTCTTATGCCACCAATACAATTTTGTCAGCAGCAGGTTACTTGGTATAATTGGCATCACTCACCTCTGGGTCAGAGGCTGTGGGTTTGAGCTCATAATCTAGACTGATACTCCAGTGCAGTACTGAGGGAATACATTATTTGAGGTCCTGTCCTTCAGACGAGGCATTACACTGAAGTTCTGTCGACCTGTTTTCCATGGTTCACGTGGTCTGTAAAGATCCTATGGCACTATTTAAAGAGAAGTAGGGAGTTTCTCCTGGTCTTCTGACCAGCTTTCCTCCCTCAACCAACATCATTAAAAGCAGATTGATTGGTCATTCACCTCACTGCTGCCGGTGGGGTACTGGTACTACAAAATGGCTACTGAATTTGTCTACGTAAAAACACAATCACTACGTATCTCAAAAGTATCTCATCATTTGAAGCTTTTTGAGATGTTTCATGCTCTATAAATGCAATATTTTAACTTGAAGCAGTAAACAGCTTTCAGCAATTTTTGCTTTTGCTATTGAAAGTCTATGAAATTAATTATAAAAATTGGTATTTTTGATACAGAAATGCTAATGTGTGATTTGGTGACAGTGAAATGAGTCTGAAACTTCCTTTTCTGTCATTTTTAAGGACACTGTAACACTGTATGTTGCCTGGGTTGTGCAAAATACAAACACAAAAGTAATAGCAAACCACTCCAATTTAACAGCATAAAAAATCCACATTTTAATATTCTGGATCATAATTCAATATTATGTATGAACTACTAGTTAGTCTGACTGAAATAAGAGCAGCATTATGTAAGTTACAACACTGTGGAAGTTATGGCTCTCAAAACGGCCGACTCTACAGAACTAATTGACAAACAGAAGATAGGACTTTAAGGATGAATCAACAAAACAATATAGTTGTAAGAAGAATCCACATAGCTAAACTGCACAACTAAATGACAAATTAAGTAAAAGTATATGACAATATAAACATGATAATAGGATAGGACTATCTGAAATGATCCAAAAACTAAATCAACAGAACAAACTAATCTAAAGAACTAATCCACAGAAATAATCCTCAGTACTAATGGAAAAACTAAACCCAACAATCTAAACAAACCAATCCACAAACTAAATGAGGCAACAACATAGCGTAAGGATTCCAGTAAGATACAGAATTATTCTGTAACATCTAAAGATCTACAGATGCAACCCACAGAACAATATAGTATAATATTTGAAGATCTAATCCACAGAACAATATAATGCAAAACTTAATCTACAGAATAGTGTAAAAACAAATTGACAATTCATTCACAAATGGAGCAAACTAATATAGCGTAATAAAGAATCACAAAACAATACAGTGTAACAATTGAAAAAGGACATGGAACAATATAGTCTAAGCACTAATTGGCAGATTAACATAGTAAGATCTGAGCTAAGAATAATATACTATAGCCACACAATATAGTGTAAGATCTAATCCACAGAACAAATTATTGTAAAAATTAATTGTTAGCACTTTTATTTTAATTTTAAAATTGCTTAACATGCGCATTAGGAACATTAGACCATTTGAGGGCGAGCTCCCGTTGATCTTCCACCCATTAATTTTAATGGACATAAAATCATAGGGTGGGGTCACATGCTTGAATTCCCAAAATGCAATCCCAGTGGGTGAATCTCTGCACAAATTTGTAAAATTAGTCTTTTTAAGGCAGTCCCTGGCCAGGACCAGGAATATAGCCTTTGGACCTGTGGATGGAGACCTCAGGCCTCAATGTCAGAAGATCAAGGTCCAGTTGTGGCAGGAATAGTGGTGCTAATGGTGGGGAGCGCTGACAGCAGGGTGAGCAGCAGGCAGCATCGGATTGGTGGTCCAGTTGTTGTAAGTGGAATTCAGAAGAGGCAGCAACAGAGTGGAGGAGTCAGCGTTGGGCCTATCTTGGTGGCACACCATTTTGGAAGATGGTGAACATCCCAGTGATAACCAAGATTAAGTAAATTTCACTTCTGACTGTCATTGGTTAGACTTGATCACTGTTGTGTTGCTTAGATTTAAACATGAACCATGTACAGGAAACTCTTTATTAACCGGCACCGACGGGACCGGCGTGGTGCCGGTTAATCAAAAAGTCCGGATAACGGAGAGTTATATCTCCCAACGTACGAGAGCCCCGTACACATTGACATGCGCCTGCATTCGGAGCTCCGTCTCCCCGGGGACCGCCAGCTGACCATCTGTCGTGTCCGCTGCCTACCCGGGCTGCACATTCCCCTCCCAATCTACACGCTCCGATACAAGGCAAACGCCTCGGGGTTTTTTTTAAAGTTAATTTTAAACGAGAGATGAAGGAAAACCCCGGTTACCTACTCAAGAATTTTGCCGGTTAAGAGAGATTTCCGGATATTTGGGTGCCGGTTAATAAAGAGTTTCCTGTACTATAAAAAGCAATGTATAATACTCTGCATATCTAAAGCAGCTTAAATATTTGTGATTCAATTACTTTAATATTGGGCTGAATCTTGCTGGAAAAATAACGGTGTGTTAACGATGCACATCGTTACTGGTGCGCAAATTGGCCAGCAAGTTCAGGGGATTAAGAGATACTCCATGAGTTGCGGATCTCCAGAACTTCTCTGCCCCACACTTGCTTAAAAACCTGTTACATCTCCAAATCTTTCCAGTTCTGACGAAGGGTCATCGACCTGAAACGTTGACTCTGTTTCTCTCTCCACGATGGCTGCCTGACCTGCTGAGTGTTTCTAGCATTTTCTGTTGTTGTTCCAGAATTTGCTGGTCGATTTACTCCACTCCATCGTTTGCTTCACACAAGCAGCATCTCACCCATAGTCTCACTGTTATTTTGAAGAACTTGCTGGATTTGCACAGAAACTGCCCATGTAAACTCGCCGCAGAAAGTTAGGACTGGTGAGTAATAGTGTAGGTAACCTCTTAATGACATGATAATTGTTAATGCAATGCCAATCAACCTCTCTGGCCCAAAAAGGGAACAATTCAAGCTGTTCATTCTGATTCCTGCATGTAGTAAATTATTGTCAGAGATTTTTAAAATGTTAAAATTTACATTTTAGAATTTTCTGGGAAGAATGTCTTCTGGGACTGTCTTGTTTGCTACTTGAGGGAGGAAGTAGAAGCGGATTGTGCAGATTTGGTGAACAATGGTATTGAAAACAGTGGGGAAGTGGGAAGGTGTCCGAAGAGATGAGATCAACAGCAGTCTGGGAAATGGGTTGGTGTTCAGTAGTGGGGCTGTGATACAGCGTGAGATAGGAGTCATCAGATAGTTGTCATTAAGCTACAGACACGTGTAGGTCCTTCTGACACACATCAATAGTGTTCCTCTTATCAGCAGATTTGATGATGATTTTGGAGCTGGAACTGAAAGAATGTAGAGCTACAACTTCAGAGGCAGATGGATTGGATTAGGTGAGGGGACGAGACAAACAGAGAGCTGTTGTCACGGGGCAGTTCTCAATGCAGAGATAAAGAGAAAGCAAGAGGTCAGAAAACAAGAGTTCCAGGAGTATCGAGAAGATAGCAGAAGGGTTCAGATTCCCAGAAGGAGGGGGGATCTCCTGGCTGGAAAAGAAGGCAAGTCTAGTAACTACTGTTATGAAGGCAAATACAATGGTCATTTTGCAACATCCCACTAACAGTAATGAGATGAATGGCCTGTAATTATTTTTAATCAGGGTATTTTTTTCAAGGGAGGATGCTGGCTCAAACAACGGAGATTTCTGCAAATACTGCCATAGGATTGCTAATGTCCAGTTGAACCACTGGAACAAGCAGAAGTGATCTTGGTTTAACTTCATGCCTGAAGGATGGCACCTCTACCAATTGAATGTACTTTCAGTACTGCACTAGCATTCAGCCTAGATTGTGAGCTGAAAGAAGAGATGTCTTTGTTTGTTTGTGAGCAATGTCATGGGAGATGACATTATATTATAATACAGGAAACTCTTTATTAACCGGCACCGATGGGACCGGCGTGGTGCCGGTTTATCGAAAGTACCGGATAACGGAGAGTTATATCTACCGAGGCTATTTTTAACAAAGAAAAATAAATAAATCAAGAAATGTGCAGTATACAGTATTTGGGTACTCACCTACAGAATGTTGTGTTAAATGGATAGTGGAAGATGCTTGATTAAGTACAGTACTGCCAGTTGAGGGTAATCCATAACTCTTTAATTACTTAACAGTAAAACAAAACTTATAAACGACTGTCTACAGTACTGTAGTTGACTGTACACTTATTCCGAGTCATCTGGTTCATCAGAAATATCCGTATCCGTGCCAGCTGGGTCAGCAGGATCACGCAGTTCCATCGATGCCACAGATTCTTCAGGCACTTCCGCTGCTGCGACTTTTTTGGAAGCTTTCTTAAACATGTTGCGGATGTCTGTTTGCTTAGTGGACTCTTGCCTTTTCTGTAGAAAGGTGGAATGCAGAATATGGAGTTGCATAACTTCTTGTGCAGAGTAGCAATTCTGCCTTTCAGCAAATTTGAGGATTGTAGAAAATCCTTCTGCAGCTTTAGCCCAAGAAATCTTCTCTTCTTCAGAAATCTCATCCTCTTCACTTTCCATCTCACTTTCCTTTTCGTTCTTTGGATTCAAAACATTCTGAATTATTTCATCATCACTTAGCATATGCACAACACCAACTTCTCTATCTGCATCAACCCACTGCTCGATATCACTTTCACTGAGGTGACGTAGAGGGTTTGCTGGGCCTGCATTTTTCACCATTCCAGCCATTTCCATTATTGTACTCTTCTTGGGACGAACACTGAACCCATTAAATTCCTCCTCTGAAGAAGAACCTTCAGCAAACATTACAGAAGGCCACAATTTGCGCCAGGCTTGCCTCAGAGTGTGACCTTTCACCAATTTCCAGGAACATGCAACATTATAGATGGCATCTTTAATATTGTATTCCTTCTGCAATTCTTGAATATTGTCATCTTGGCTTATCAGTTTACATAGGAAGTCTTTCTTGTAATGACACTTCAGATTTTGGATAACGCCCTGGTCCATGGGTTGGATGAGAGAAGTTACATTTGGTGGCAAATAAATGGTGAAAATATTTCCCGAAACCAACTGGGATTCATGCGGATGGGCTCTGCAATTATCAAGCAATAAAATGCATTTGCTATCTTCAGGTTTCCCTATTTTGCGGAAATGTTCCCTCACAGATGAAACAAAAATATGATGGAACCAATCGGAGAAGATTTCCTTATCCATCCAAGAATTTTTTTGAGCTTTGTACTCAACAGGTAAGTGCCTCACATTTTTAAATGCACGGGGATTTTTATACTTCCCGATAACAAGAAGTTTAACCCGGTGTGATCCAGCAGCGTTCGCACATGTTAGAATGGTTACACGATCTTTATTTTTCTTGTAACCTGAAGCATTAGCCTCACTAGCCCCAGCAAGCGTTGATTCTGGCAAAAACCTCCAAAACAAGCCAGTTTCATCGGCATTGTATATCTGTGCTGGCGACAAATCATGTTGCTGCACAATCCGATTGAAATAATCGCAGTATTCTTCTGCGGCGTCGTGATCAGCTGATTTCTTCTCCCCGGAAATATCGAGTCATCGTATCCTGTGCCGTAACTTGAAGCACGTTAGCCATCCATCGGAGAAAGCACACTTGTCAGTGAGCTCCATCCTTACATAGAAATCCTTCACTTTCTCGATTAGCATGGGTCCGGAAATTGGAACACCCTCTGAACGCTTAAGAGAAAACCATTCATAAAGCACGGTATCCAGCTCTTCAAGCTTAGGCTTACGAAGCGTACGCCGTTTCTCTACACTCTTAGATGTCTCCGAGCTTGAATAAAACTTGAGCAGCTTATCCTTCTGCGATTTGATGTCGTAGATTGTTGACGAACCGATTTTGAATTCATTCATAATGTTGATACGCTTCTCTCCCCTTTCTAGTCGTTGGCATATCTCGATTTTCTGTTTTAAAGTTAAGACCACTCTCTTCCTTTTGCTTGGACCAGCTTTTGGGAATTCCATAATGCAAGATGGAGGAGATAATTGCCGATGAAGATGGAAAGACACACAGAACAATGGTGGCTAGGAAGAGACTACCAGCAGCGTGGCAGACACACAGTAAAATGGTGTATCAGAAGAGACTACAGTACCAGCAGCGTGGGAGACACACAGTAAAATGGTGTATCAGAAGAGACTACAGTACCAGCAGCGTGGGAGACACACAGCAAAATGGTGTATCAGAAGAGACTACAGTACCAGCAGCGTGGGAGACACACAGCAAAATGGTGGATCAGAAGATACTACCAGCATCGTGGGAGACACACAGCAAAATGGCCGATCAGAAGAGACTCCAGGCAGCGCGGGAGAATCAACTCCTGCTACTGCAGTGTTTCGGACTTCCGACAGCGCCAGGAGGCCGAGTAGTGGCACTTTTGAAAACTACCCCTACTGACTAAATCGGCGTTCGTGGACTCGGACTCGGGATCGGCAACATTGCCGGTTATTTGAGAGGAGTTTTCGGAGTACTCGGCGTTCGCGGAGACTCGACTGCGACTCGGCAACATTGCCGGTTATTTGAGAGGAGTTTTCGGAGGATGATTTTTGCCGGTTAAGCGAGAATTCCAGATATTTGGGTGCCGGATAAACAAAAGTTTCCTGTAGTACATTGTGCATCAGATTGTATAATGCTCCTATCACTGTCGGAGGTGCCGTCTTTCAGATGAGACGTTAAACCGAGGCCCCGTCTGCTCTCTCAGGTGGACATAAAAGATCCCATGGCACTATTTCGAAGTTGAGAGGTCGCACAACACCAGGTTATAGTCCAACAGTTTTATTTGAAATCACAAGCTTTCGGAGCTATCGATTGCCCCTTCCTCAGGTGAAGTAAATAGATACAGAATCGCCAAAGCATATATAGATAGAGAACAAAGCATGTGTACCTTACAATTGCAGACCACTAAATTAAATCATCCTGACTATCTGCCGAGGTGTGATAAAGTTAATCAGGTCAGCCAGGAAGGTACCACATCAAAGACATAGCAAGATACAACTGAGACAATGAGGTGGAGTCGCAGGGGTTCTAACGTGTCAAAAGCTGCTGTATGTAAAACGAAAAGCTTTAAAATTTTTGCTTTTTTACTGGGAAAATTTTTACTTTTTTACTGGGAATCACATCTGTGAACAAGCCAACGACGACTCGAGTCCGGATCACGTCATGTATCGTGACATAAACCCAAGATCCCGGTTGAGACCGTCTTCATGAGTGCGGAACTTGGCTATCAGTTTCTGCTCGATGATTTTGCGTTGTCGTGTGTTTCTAAGGTTGCCTTGGAGAACGCTTACCCGCAGATCCGAGGCTGAATGTTCTTGACTGCTGAAGTGTTCCCCGACTGGGAGGTAACAATCCTGCCTGGCGATTGTTGCGCGGTGCTCGTTCATACGTTGTCTCAGTGTCTGCATGGTCTCGCCGATGTACCATGCCGCGGTGCATTCTTTCCTGCAACGTATGAGGTAGACAACGTTGGCCGAGTCACATGAGTATGTACCATATACCTGGTGGTTAGTGTCCTCACGTGTGATGGTGGTATCTGTGTTGATGATCTGGCATGTCTTGCAGAGTTTGCCGTGGCAGGGTTGTGTGGTGTCGTGGTCGCTGTTATCCTGAAAGCTGGGTAATTTGCTGCGAACGATGGTACTTCTGAGGTTAGGCGGCTGTTTGAAGGCAAGTAGTGGAGGCGTGGGGATGGCCTTAGCAAGGTGTTTGTCGTCATCGATGACATGTTGAAGGCTGCGAAGAACATGGCGTAGTTTCTCCGCTCCGGGGAAGTACAGGACGACGTAGGGTACCCTGTTGGTTGTGTCCCGTGTTTGCCTTCTGAGGAGGTCTATGCGATTTTTCACTGTGGCCCGTCGGAACTGTCGATCGATGAGTCGAGCGTCATATCCCGTTCTTACGAGGGCGTTTTTCAGCGTCCGTAGGTGTCCATCGCGTTCCTCCTCGTCTGAGCAGATCCTATGTATTCGCAGGGCTTGTCCATAGGGGATGGCTTCTTTAACATGGTTAGGGTGGAAGCTGGAGAAGTGGAGCATCGTGAGGTTGTCCGTGGGCTTGCGGTAGAGTGAAGTGCTGAGGTGTCCGTCTTTGATGGAGATTCGTGTGTCCAGGAATGAAACCGATTCTGACTATTTCGAAGAGCAGGGGAGTTATCCCCTGTGTCCTGGTCAATATTTATCCCTCAACCAACGTAACAAAAACGGATGATCTGGTCATTATCACACTGCTGTTTGTGGGAGCTTGCTGTGAGCAAATTGGCTGCCGCGTTTCCCACATTACTGCAGTGACTCCACTTCATTGGTTGTAAAGCGCTTTGAGACGTCCGGTGGTCATGAAAGGCGCTATATAAATGCAAGTCTTTCTTTCTTAACAGCAGCTCATCCCTCAATTCACTGTGAGCCACGCTTTAGGGAATCTCCTAGTAAACATAAAATAAGGTGTGGATTTTTTTAAATAAGTTTAAGCAAAAAACTGCATATATATATATTAATATGTAAATATAGTGGAATCTCTCCCTTGCCTTCTATTCACACATTAGAAAAATAATGGCTGGAATTTTCTCAGTTAAGAAGGGGTGGGTTGGAGGCATGGGGGGGAAGTGAAAGTTGTAAAAATGTAAAACCCGACCCCAACCCACCTCCAACCCGCCCACTTTCACCTTTCACTCAGGCGGGATGGGGGGCGGGCTGTTTAAAAGGTTGCTTTTAGGCCAAAATTATGGCAGTAGATCAGGAGATCCTTATGGAAATTCCAGGTCAGAGACTACATCTGCGCTACATGATGTCTCAGCCGCCAGTTCTTATTGTAATAGCCACTGTATTGTTTGCGCTAATCCTTCACACTTAAATAACTTAGCCTCACAATTGCACTCTTGAGTTACAAATGTTATCCAGATGGTTGACTAGAAGCTAAATGATGGGATTAATTAGAAAATAAATCCAATTCATATGTGCAATCAGATTTAAACTATTAGAGGACATGGAAATTTGACTGTTCTATCCATTTGTGTGGTTTCAAGTTTAAAAAAAACAATACTGCAAAAGTAATTGACGAGATAAACAAATTAGAACAACCCCTTATTTATCCTCAATGACTGCTAATCTGACAGGTTGCATCCAAACTGACAAACTGAAATTTATTAGGATTGTGTATTTTTCTCTACAAAATATATTGGCCCAGATTTTGGTGTGAGCGGCGAAGGAACGGCTTTTGCCGTTTACCTTGCGTACAGTTGCCCAGGGACTTTTTGCGGGTTTGTCAGCGGCGATTTCTAGAAATCGGGCATCTGATCCAGTGCAGCGCCCTCTACAGGGGAATCTGTAGCGTCTGAGTAGTCAAGCAGCAGGGAGACTCTTCAACCAATCAGATTGAAGAATCCTCACTGAGACACTGACGGCTAAAAATTCGGGGGCTTATCGCCACCTGTTACCGGCAAAAAATAGCGAAAAAGCGACAGCCACTGCTGTTTCGCCAGCTGGTGGCGGGTCCCGTGGCATCCTTCAGTTTCGACGTGCCCGTGGCACTGCCGGTAAGTATTAGCGCCGTGCAAAAAAAAATTGCAGAGTGGTGACATCAGTCGGCGTGCAATGCGACTCAACGTCGCCACGGCCAACTTCGACACTAGCGCTGAATTCAGCACTGAGTCATAACCACGCCAGGGAAACCCAGCGTGCAAACAGACTGACAGAGGTGCTGTCAACACCTCTTAAAGGGACACACACATCTTTCAGGTAAGTTTGCATTTAAACTTTTGGACTGGGTTTTTCTTAAATTTTATTGAAGTAGTGGCTTGCTGCAATAGATGTTTAAAGTTTTTTTAAGTATGTAGGGAGTGCTGCTGGATGCTTGCAAGGCCTCAGATGGTAAAGAAAGGCTCTGAGAAGACAGAAAATGCTGCAAATACTCAACAGGTCAGGCAACATCATGAAGAGAGAAACAGAGTTCACGTCTCAAGTTAAGATGCTGCCTGACCTGCTGAGTTTTTCCAGCATCTTATGTTGTCATTTCACATTTACAGCATCTGCTCGCAGAGGGAAGAGGAAGAAGCAGAAAGGGAGGAAGCTGAAGAGGAGGAAACAGATGGAAGGATACATCCCAGACAGCCCCTTTCTGACTGGGATATCCAGGATGGAATCATCCGCCAGCGGTACCAGTAACCACAAACCCCTATTCCCCTTTCAACGTTTGTCCCACACCTTACCTTCCTCTGTTACTGACCATCACAGTGTCCTTTTGACCATGATGCTGAAATAAAAGCCACCACAAAGCAAACTATCCAATCCAACTTTATACATCTATCCATCCAATATGCCATCAAGAAATCAACTCAGTACTCTTATGCGTTGTCTTAGTGACTGTCTTGTGTGTGCCTTTGCCTATCCAATTGATGTCACGCAGTGCTACCCTGGTGGCTGCAGCATGGCTGGTGGAAGGCTGCTGACTTTCAGTGGGGGGGCACTGCAAATGGCCTTGCTGGTCGACCATGAGGAGCTGGTGGCTGGGAGTGTCAAATCAATCATCTTCTTCTTCTCCTTCTGCAAGAAGGAGGATAATATATGAGAATACCTGCATCTTGTATCCTTTCTGCCCCGCCGCTGGTCAAGGGCTCAGCCATGCCCCTGCCAAGAATGGCCTGCACTGTCCCCTCCAAGGGGGTGAGGTGAGGCTAGGAATGGGAGATGTGCCTCGTGATTGGTACAGATTGTTGGTAGGTGAGTCATTGGGGCAGGTGGGGAGGGGGAGTCGTGCATTGAGCAGTGTGTGAGGCGAGTGATACAGTTGGTAGGAGACGGCTTTTGAGGATGCATTCACTGACTTTGACCGGTGGTCTGAGGTCATGAAGCTTCTTTGGGCACTGGAGCCAGGTGGTGGGGGTGACACTGCTGGCAGTGACGGCCTCGGTGATGTGGTCCCACATCGTTCTTTCTGGAGGGCCTCCTGGCCCCTGTGGGTAGAGGACCTCTCTTGTAGTGTTGACCCCCTGCATGAAGCTGGAGTGCTGCGTGTGAGACCCTGGCTGCCCCTTCCCTAGCTTGCTGAGCCATTTGTGTTACAGGGAACATTGGTTATGTCTAAACAAGTTATTGTTTCTTGTGAGTCCTGCAGCTGGGTCACTACCAAAACAGAGAAAACCTCTAGTTTAAAATCACTGGGGCAGGTAGTGATGGTGATCACATAGTAAAGGTGGAATAAGCTCTCCCAGGCTAGTTATTGCAGTCTGGGATGCTTATTGATCTTAGCTATCAATTCTTAAGACTAAACCACAGCAGACTAGAAACATAAAAGTAGGTTAAGGATGAGAGCACTGCATGAAAACAAATCAGTTAGCGAAAAAATTGTATTTACTAAATTTCATAAAATTTATAGTTATGTCACAAGCTGTTTATTTGAAGGTATAGAAGTCACTTGAAAATGACCTGCACCATATCTAATGTAGCTTATTACGAAAAACACAGGCCTAGAAATTGGATAAGGCCCAAAAATGGGCAGGGGCTTTGCCCAATGCTATTTGCCTACGCCCGTTCAAAGTGGCGCAGGCAGCAGGCAAAATTTGTGCTGCCTGCTCATTTACATGATTGCAGCACTGATCGCAGCGCTAAACACGCTGCTGATTGGCTTGGCACTCAAGAGGGGGGCCAATATTGGTGCAGTCTACTGGCCAATAAAGTTTGGCCTACGCTCTCTGCACTACTGAAAGGGGAGGTGCTTTGATGCAGAAGCACCTCATTGTCATTCTAAACAAAGCCATGGCCCAATAGCCAAGGGAAAGGGCGAGAAGATTTTCTGATGCGACACTGGAGGCCTTGGTCCTGGGGGTCCAAAGATGCCGTGCGGTCCTCTATCTGCAAGGGGGCAGGAGGCCTTCAAGGATGACAAGAAGGATCTGAGAGGATTAGTTGACTTTGTTCTTTTGAGTTGAATTTGATAAATTATGTTTGGAATTTGTGTTTTGTGGTGGTGCTCATTTCAGCTTTGTGCTTAGGAGGACGCTGTGATGTTCTGTGACACAGGGATGGTAAGATGGGAAAGTGGTGAGCAACGGGAATCTGGGGTTTCATTCACGGGAACCGGAGTTTGACGAGGCGCTCACGGACAGCCCGGCTCGAACGGGGATGTGCTGCCTAGCTCCGCCCTTCCTCCTCCTGAGTTAGTCCCAGAACCCATGGTGGCAAGGGCTGCGCATTCATGATGGTCAAGTTATGCAGCATGGAGCAGACCACCATGAAATGGGACACCCGCTCTGGCGTGTACTGGAGGGCTCCTCCCGAGTGGTCAAGGCAGCGGAACCGTTGCTTGAGCAGCCCGATGGTCTGCTTGATGTTCCTCGTGGCAGCATGGCTGTCATTATATGAGTGCTGGGCATGATTGTTGGGTTGTGGAGGGGAGTCATCAGCCAGGTACAGAGCAGCCACCCTCGGATTTGATGTGGTGGCTGGATGATTGGTGGCACAACGGAATGGCGCAGGATGAAGGCATCATGACTGCTGCTAGGATACCGGGCATTCACCATCATGTTGCGCTGGGTGTGCTTATACCCCAACTGTACATTAAGTGAGTGGTAGCCTTTGTGGTTACAGAACATCTCAGGATTGGTGTACCTTGCCCGGAAAGCACGTGTGCAGTCGGTGGTGCCCGGCCCCATGGGGAAGCCCGCTATCCTGCCAAAGCCACATGTGCGCTCATCCTGCTTCTCTGTTCAGAGAGAAGACAATGAAGTCTCTTCTTCTGGAGTACAGAGCCTCTGTGACCTCTCCGATGCAGCAATGGACGGCGAACTGCGAGATGTTAGCTATGTTGCCTGCTGCAGACTGGAAGGATCCCGTGGTGAAAAAATTGAGGGCCACAGTGACCTTGAGGGCCACTGGGAGAGCCATCGTCAACCTGCTCTGAGGCTGCAGGTCTGGTTGCAATAGGTTGCAGAGTTCTGTAACCACCACTTTGGTGAAGTGGAGCCTCCTAATACACTGCTCCTGGCTTAGGTGCAGGTAGAAGTAGTACTCTTGGAAGATCCTAGGTAAGTAAGGCCTCCTGCTGAGAACCCACCTGCCCTTCCTCCTCCTCCGCGAGCATCTTGTCCTCTTCTTCGCTGCCTCCACTCCATCTCTCGGTCATACTCGAGCACGAGGGGGACTACAAGTAGAGCCTCCATAACTGTGAGCAAGTGGTGTGAGCAGAAGCCTTTAAATGAGAAGCAAGGTGTTCTCCACTTGCAGCAACACTCCTGGTCCCCTCAGCAACTTTAAATAACTTTAAGAAGCTCCAACTAAGTTGCGCAAACTTAGACAGAGCCAGTAGAACTGAAAAAGCAAGTCAGCTGTAAGTTGTTGATGATCCCTTTAAATAGTGCTGCTGGGGAGTCCTTCCTGCTACTGAATGCATGGTCAGCTGGTCGTGATTAAGAGAGGGCATTGAATGGAGCGGCGACATCAAAAATGGCAGATTGTGCATCAAATCAGTGTTGCACACGCATTGACGTCACGATCTGCCTCATCTAATTATCTGCAGTGAGCGCAGGCAACGGCAGCCCTACCCAAAATGGTGTCCGCCGCGGGACCTGCTGGAAGTAGGTGGCTGCCATTTTTTCAGCTAAACCGGCCTTAACGGTCAGGGCTAAACCTCCGAATTTTGCGGCCACAATCTTTAACAAGAAACTGCATAAGCCTGGTGTTTAATCACTTTATTTGAAATGCTACGTGGCTTGGTTTACAAAATATATAAACAGTGTGCTCATTACAGTAATGCAAATCTTCTGGTGTGCTTAGCAAGAAGCTCCTTATAAACTAAACAGGAAATTTAAAGGCTGCTCAATAAAGGGGAAATCAAACCAAGTGGAATAAGTATTTACTTAGCAAGTTTACAGTTAAATTATAAAATCAAACTTTTGTTTCATCATCAGGTATATGTCAAAAAACAAAATGTCATGAAACATAAATTACAATTAAAGCCTTGAGGTTTTTAAAAATGCAAAATGCAAAGTTCATTTTCTGTACAACATATTTCTTTTAAAAATAAAGTAAGAAAGGAAAGAATTGACTCCATATGCAAAATAGTTTGCAAACATAGGAGAATGACAATTTAAGAGAGGAAATAGTAGGATTTTTAAAATGAGTATTTATGTTTTTTGTATTTACAAAGAGAATATTTCACTTAATGTTTAAAAAGTGGAAACCTGTAATCAATTCATTGATATTGTACATGCAAAATATAGAGCAAGGCAGTTAAACAATCATTTGCTGGTTAATACGAAACAGTAATGGTGTAGTTTGGTTTGTAACATATGCTTTCTCTTCTCGGTGTTGCGTAAGAACAAGGAGTAGCGCCTCTTCTGTCAGATGCCTCCTGCACACCAGTTCTCTTTTGTAAAATGTTAGGATATTTTGAAATCCTCTTTCATTCTCCTTTTTCCATGTAAATTTCTTCAGGTTATTTACATCCCAGCCTGTGTCACTTCAGCCATGAGTTGATTGGTTGTTGGGAGCCTGAGGAGTAGGGGTGGGGTCACAATACTGCTGAGTCATCAGAATGTCCTTTCTTTGCATTCCATTAAAATGTTTATAAAACGACTATGGAGTAACCACCATTCACGTGTACAAATATGTACAATGAAAGTACCTCCTTTGAGAATTGGAGGATATTTGTTGGTAGTTTTTCCCCATGCATCAGTTTTTACTTCATAAAGCGTGTTTCATTACCGTTCAAAGTGTCAGCATCTAGGTTACTGTGTTATATAAATACGAGGTATTGCTCGACAGTGTAAAGTTGCACAGCAACAGTAGAAAATCAAAACTGCTTATTCAGTCGAGTCGCAAACCTCCAGAACACATTTCTGTTCAAATGTGCAATACCAGCCACCTTTGCGGCCTGCATACGTTCCACTGAACAGTGAATATAAATTGCAAGGATCAGAGATTTCTTACTGTGCCAGCTGCCAATGACAAATTTGAGGGCAGCCTAATACAAAAAGGCAGGCCACAGATAGATTTCACCCATATCAATAATGACTAGAGATGTTCTTTTTAGATGTTCTTTTTAAAGAAAAATAAAAAAGACTTATAGGTTTGACACTTTGCTGTTTCACATTCTTTATTATCACTAAGGTGTTGGTAATGAATGCGGCCTCATCTTTGTTTGGAAAAAATTAGTTCATGCTTCTGTATCCACTTCCACATCAGCAATTTGTGGTGTGTCAGCATCACCGAGTAACTCTGTTTCTGGTACCAACATCTCATTATCTTGGAGATTCTCAGATGCAGGTACTTCATCTACAACAGTGGGCTCATTAGGCTCATCTTCTGTGCCATTTGACTGGTCTGGGATCAAAGCAACGCGGTCTGTACCGGACGTATTTGAGGGCGCTGTTGTTACATAACCTGTACTCGTGGAGCCACTTCCACTGTTGTGGGAACCTGTCTTTGGTACCATCTGTGGGGGTAACTGCTGAGGCATCTGCATCTGGATTTGCATTGGGTAAAAATTTGGCAAATAGGCACCATAGGCTGGCATTGGCTGGTAGCCATTTACTGGAATGTACAATTGGGGTGGTGGAACCATCGGCCGTATCTGTCCTTTTACAGGTATGAACTGAGGCGGTGGAAAATGTGCTTTTTGCTTTGGTCCCACATATCTTGCATTACTTAAATTACTGACTGGACTGGTGCTGAGGGAACTAGTCTGTGTGGCATTGCTGCCCCCAGAAGGAGGAGCCGAGCTGTTATAGTTGGACAGATTTTCCCACGTTCGGAGTCTTGTGTGGATATCTTTAAACCGTGGTCTTCTTGATGGAAATTCATTCCAACACTCCAGCATCAGACTGTATACCCAGGCTGGGCAGTCATCAGGACAAGGCAACACATGACGGTTTCTGATCATTTCTATGACATCTTGATTGGAATACCCACAATATGGTTGCAGGCCGTAGCCAAATATTTCCCATGCCACTACCCCAAATGACCATATGTCAGAATCGACAGAAAATTTGCCATATATGATAGCTTCAGGTGGCATCCAGCGGATCGGTAGAAGTGAATTCCCCATCAGCTTGTAGTAATCTGCAGAGTAAACCTCTCTGAAAATGCCCAAATCAGATATTTTTACGTGGAGTTTATCACAAACCAAGACATTCCTAGTGGCCAGATCCTTGTGTACGACATGGTGGCTGGAGAGATATTCCATGCCTGCTGCTATCTGAGTCACAATGTGCAGGAAGTCAGCTGGCTCCAGTGCAGACTTCACTGTCCTGTCATCATCGCTACTTCCAACATCTGAATGTGGTGACCGCATTACTAGGAATTCATGGAGATCACTCTGGGAAGGATAACTAAAGATCATGCTCATGGGCTGTTCCTTGGTCACTATGCCAAGCAGGCAAACGATATTTGGATGCTGCAGCCGAGATCGCATCAAAGCTTCATGTTTGAATTCTTCTCTAAGTGACACTTCAGTTTTATCCTTCATAGTTTTAATAGCTATAACTTGTGCTTGTTCACCAGGGCCTGTGCTGTACAGATGTCCCTTGTACACTTTCCCAAACCGATCTTCTCCAAGCTCTTCCATAAATCGCACTGCAGATAGACAGATATCTTTCAATTTTCCCTAGAAAGACAATCCAAAAGAAATTGGTTAACAAAAGAGTCAGAGGTAGAGTTTTTACATTGGGCATAATCAAGAAATTGCACCGAAAATGCGCTTGAAATCGCACTGGTTAGGTTACAGTTCAAGTTGCTGATAAAATTCATTTGCACAATCACAAACGTAAAATCTTTAATAAACCAGCACGAACATAATTGGTTCTTTTTCTTTTCTTTCCATTAAAAATTATCCCTTGATTTAGTTAAAAGTGCTAACCAGGTGCAGTTTTATTAATACAGGTGAAAATGGGTTTATCACTAAAAATAAGCATTTTTAATAAGAGTGTCCAGTCCTCCACCTGAGTAACTAGATTTAAAATCACTGAAAAAGACTTTAAAAAGCTATACTGAACCATTTAATAGTTTCAGTTTCTTAGTAAACTAAATATTTTTGATCTGAAAAACATTTAAAACTTGCCCTGAGGAACTCCTGCAGCGATATCCTGGGGCTGAGATGATTGGTCTCCACCAACCACAACCATCTTCCTTCATCCTAGGTATGACTCCAGCCAGTAGAGACTTTTCCCCCCCGATTCCCATTGACTTCAATTTTACTAGGGCTCCTTGATGCCACACTCGGTCAAACACTGCCTTGATGTCAAGGGCAGTCACTCTCCTTTCACTTCTGGAATTCAACTATTATGTCCATGCTTGGACCAAGGCTGTACTGAGGTCTGGAGCCGAGTGGTCCTGGCGGAACCCAAACTGAGCATTGGTAAGCAGGTTGTTAGTGATCAAGTGCTACTTGATAGCACTGTCGACGACACCTTCCATCATTTTGCTGATGATCGAGAGCAGGCTGATGGGGTGGTAATTAGCCGGATTGGATTTGTCCTGCCTTTTGTGGACAGCTCACCAATGCTCAGTTTGGGTTCTGCCAGGACCACTCAGCTCCAGATCTCATTACAACCTTGGTCCAAACCTGGACAGAAGAGCTGAATTCCAGAGGTGAGGTGAGGTGAGGTGAGAGTGACTGCCCTTGACACCAAGGCAGCATTTGACAGAGTGTGGCATCAAGGAGCCCAAGCAAAATTGAAGTCAATGGGAATCGGAGGAAAACGCTCCACTGGCTGGAGTCATACCTAGCACAAAGGAAGATGGTTGTGGTTGTTGCATCTCAGCCCCAGGACATCGCTGCAGGAGTTCCTCAGGGCAGTGTACTAGGCCCAACCATCTTCAGCTGCTTCATCAATGACCTTCCCTTCATCATAAGGTCAGAAGTGGGGATGTTCACTGATGATTGCAGTGTTCAGTTCCACTCTCAACTCCTCAGATAATGAAGCAGTCTATGCCCGCATGCAGCAAGACCTGGAAGATATTCAGGTTTGGGCGGATAAGTGGCAAGTAACATTCATGCCACACAAGTGCCAGGCAACGACTATCTCCAAAAAGCGAGTCTAACCACTGCCGCTTGACATTCAACGGCATTACCATCGCCAAATCCCCCACCATCAACATTCTGGGGGGGTCACCATTGACCAGAAACTTAACTGGACCAGCCACATAAATACTGTGGCTACAAGAGCAGGTCAGAGGCTGGGTTATTCTGTGGCGAGTGTCTTACCTCCCGACTTCCCAAAGCCTTTCCACCATCTACAAGGCACAAGTCAGGAGTGTAATGGAATACTCTCCACTTGCCTGGATGATTGCAGCTCCAACAACATTCAAGAAGCTCGACACCATCCAGGACAAAGCAGCCCGCTTGATTGGCACCCCATCCACCACCTTAAACATTCAGTTCCCCCCACTACCGGCGCACCGCAGCTGCAGTGTGTACCATCTACAAGATGCACTGCAGCAACTCGCCAAGGCTTCTTCGACAGCACGTCCCAAACCTGCAACCACTACCACCTCGAAGGACAAGGGCAGCAGGCGATTGGGACCACCATCACCTGCAAGTTCCCCTCCAAGTCACACACCATCCTGACTTGGATATATGTCGCCGTTCCTTCATAGTAGCTCGGTCAAAATCCTTGAACTCCCTTCCTAACAGCACTATGGGAGGACCATCACCACATGGACTGCAGCAGTTCAAGAAGGGGGGCTCACCACCACCTTCTCAAGGGCAATTAGGGATGGGCAATAAATGCTGGCCTTGCCAGTGACGCCCACATCCCAGGAACGAATGAAAAAAAAAGATTGGTTAAGTTCCCAAAACAGATCAGTACTGTTACACAGGCTTGGAGATTCCTGAGGCCCCACTTCGCTGGGAGACCCTACCCCAAATTTGAGAGACAGGGTTAATTGCTTCGCCAGGGTGACCTCAAAAAGGACTCATCAATTCTTAACCAGCAAGGGTTTCACCAAGACCTTTTAAATGCATAAAGGAAGGAAATTCCTGGGAAACTTGTGAACTCCCTCTGACACGCTCCCTTGATGTGGGGGGTGGGGAGGGGGGGTTGCAGATCCACACATAGCCTTCCCCCAATTGGAATTTAAAGGTCCGGTCCAGCAGGGCAGGGTTTTGGGCCCCTTTCCGGGCACAAACGTGACTTGTGCCCTCTCCAGCCTCAGGAATTTCGGGGCCTAACGTGTTCAACAACAATCATAAACTCCTTGTAAATTTAAGACTCTGGAACACTATATACAGAACCTAAAATATAGAGGAAACAAACAGATCTTGAGTTTAGCAGTATATACTTAATGCAGCCCATACAACAGATAATGCTACTTGCAGTTATATACATATTTCACCCCAAGAAGTTTCAAATGTGGCAGCTATTCTGCACCAGCACTATCCACAAATGGCTATGAGACGAATGACCAGTTAATGTTGGCCAGGCAAACTTCAAACTCTTCTTTGAATAGTGCATTTGGATACTGAATGCCCATTTCCACAACTGGACCAAACAGACAGGACCTCTGTTTAACATCCCCTCCACAAAGAGAGCACCTCCAATAATGGAGGACTCTTTCATCACTGGAGTGTCAGTCTAGATTATGCACTCAAACACATAGCCTTGAGCTCAGAGGCGAGAGCGCTGCCACGGAGTCAAGCTGCCGCGTGATCTGAAAATCATGTAACGATGTTAAAATATTGTGTGACACTAGCATAAAATTACCTGTTTGTGAGGGCTAATGAGTGGCATCTCCATGTCCTGACTGGGAGATGCCATCAGCTGGCGCCTCTGTGGAGAAGGTGCAGACGCCTTGTGTTTGTTTCGACACATACAGACAAGGAAAAACAGCAAAGCAATGACCAGTGGAATGGCAATGCTGGGGACAAGTATGTAGAGGATCTCCATTTTGCTGTTTTCACGTGGATCTGTAGAAATAAACAGGTATATATGCTGTTGATATTGCTCTGGTTTGTTCAGAGTGCCTTACTAGAGCACCCCTTTTCAATATGAATTGAAAGAACCATAAACATCCTTTCATTTATTTATAAGCTTTTGTTGTTTTACTAGTGTGTTGAAAAGATAGTTGGAGAAGTGGTTTGCAAGTTGTTGAGAATTCCTGAGGGGGCGGAGTTAGCACACAGTTAAACCAGAAACACTGTAGGCAAACAACTACTATGATGTATAGTCAGCTTCCTTGTAACATCTACCTCAGTGTCTGCTCTAACCCAATTCTTCCATTGAGGTTATCAGGGTTCACTAACATAACATTTTGTTTTGCAAAAAGATACAGAAATAAAAGGAAGATAAAGTTGATAAATTTTCATAATTTAATTTTGAGAAAACGTCACTTATATTAACAATGTTTAAATCACAAGCTATAGTAACGGTCAATAACAATTTTAAGCACATGTATGAAGTTTCTAGTCAGGTGGCAAAATATTTTTTGACAAAAATGCAAGTTGACAGGAAAGAGAGGAAGAAAATGCTATTGAAATAACAGTTTATTTTCAGCCATTTCTATTTACCAATCATTTACCAACATTTCCTGAAGTCTCCAAACTTAGTGTTTTGGGAACTTAACTGAATTATTTCATTGACTGCTTTGTAAAATATCTCACTGTTATCTTGCATACAATTTATTTATTAAATAAGGACTTTGTATCTTGTAGTTTTACAGATATATTAGCTTGGCCATAAGATTACATCACTGTGAATAATTTGAGTAAATTTAAGCATTTAAAACATTAATTAAAAGTCCTTTTAAATCACAGTAAATCTCTTACTTTCCCGGTTTATTGGCATACTGTTTATCTGACATCAAGCCATGGGTGAACCAGAGCTTTGTCCAGCTGAACATCAGGAAAACTGAAGCCATCTCATTTGGCGCTCAACCAAATCTCCATATCTTTATCAGCAGCTCCATCCCCTTCCTAAGCAGATGGTGCACAATCTTGGTGTCCTGATAGACCCAGAACAGAGCTTCAAACCCATCAATATGACCACATACTTTCATCTTTGAAACATTGCCTGCCTCTACCCCCATCTTACTCCTATTGCCACTAAAACCCATAACTACACTTTCATTATTTTGACTCAACTTCTCAAACACTCTGGTCACTTACCTCTCATGCTCCTCCCTAAACAAACGCCATCTTATCCAAAATTCCATCACCTGCATCCTCCCCAGATTAACTCCCGCTTGCTAATCACCTCTATCCTTTCAATCTCTACTGGCTCCTTGTCTTCCAATGCACAAAATTCAAAATCCTTACCTTAAATTTACAAGTCCCTCCATGGCCTCACTCCATCCTATCTCTGCAAACTCCCCCAGCTCTGCATCCCAGCCCACACCCTATAATTGTCCAACTCTGTGCATGCTCTCTCTCCCCCGCCCCAGTTTTAAAGTTAGCTCTCCTAATTATCCTACTTCCGCTCAGTCTGTTATCTTATTCATGACGCACTTTGGCTCATTTTATTACATTAAAGGCACTATAAAAATGTAAGTTGTTGTAATATCTTACTTCCTTTCTTTAACTCTACTGTGGCGCCCTCCAGTGTTCAATTTAATATTGTAGCACAAATCAGGGTTGTACAAGTCTTGCAGTGCTATATTGTCAGTGATTTATAGTCAAGCAACATTCTTTTTTCAGTTATCAAATTTCAGTCTTTATGTCTCACATTAGAATTAATAGAATAATACAGCACAGAAGGAGGCCATTCAGCCCATTGTGCCTGGTCTTTGATAGAGCTATCCAATTAGTCCCACTCCCCTGCTCTTTCACTTTAGTCTTGTAATTTTTTCCGCTTCAAGTATTTATTCAATTCCCTATTGAAAGCTACTATTGAATCTGCTTCCACCGCCCTTTCAGGCAGAGCATTCCATAAGAATTAAGCAGGAGTAGGCCATACGACCCCTCGCGCCTGCTCCGCCATTCAATAAGATCATGGCTGATCATCGACCTTAACTCCACTTTCCCGCCCGATCTCCATATCCCCCGATTCCCCATGAGTCCAAAAATCTATCTATCTCAACCTTGAATATACTCAAAAACTCAGCATTCACAGCCCTCTGGGGCAGAGAATTCCAAAGATTCATAAGAACATTCCAGATCGCAACAACTCGCTGCGCAATATTTTTCCCCTCAGGTCACCTCTAGTTCTTTTGCCGATCACCTTAAATCTGTGTCCTCTGGTTACAGACCTTTCTGCTCTATCAAAATCCTTCAAGATTTTTAAACACCTCGATCAAATCTCTCCTTAACATTCTCTGCTCTAAGGAGAACAACCCTCGTTTCTCAGGTCTCTCCATGAACTGAAGTCTTTCATCCCTGGTACCATTCCAGTAATTCTCCTCTGCACCCTCTCTAAGGTCTTGATAGTCTTCTTAAAGTGTGATGCCCAGAATTGAACACAATACTCCAGCTGAGGTCTAACCAGTGTTTTATAAAGGTTTAGCATAACTTCCTTACTTTTGTATTCTATGCCTCTATTAATAAAGTCAAGCATCCCGTATGCTTTTCTAACAGCTTTCTCAACTTGTCCTGCCACCTTCAAAGATTTGTGTACATACAGCCCCAGGCGCCTCTGTTCCTGCACCCCCTTTAAAATTGCACCATTTACAGAATCCCCACAGTGCAGATAGAGGCCATTTCGGCCCATCGAGCCTGCACCGACACATATCCCACCCTATCCCCATAACCCCACGTATTTAATCCCCCCTAACACTAAGGGTCAATTTATCATAGCCAAATCAACCTAACCCACACATCTTTGGACTGTGGGAGGAAACCGGAGCACCCGGAGGAAACCCACGCAGACACGGGGAGAATGTGCAAACTCCACACAGACAGTCACCCGAGGCCGGATTCGAACCTGGGTCCCTGGCGCTGTGAGGCAACAGTGCTAACCACTATGCCACCGTGCTGCCCCTATTTAGTTTATATTGCCTCTCTTCATTTTCCTACCAAAATGTATCGCTTCACACTTCTCTGCCTTAACTTTCATATGCCATGTGTCATTTGTCTGCCCATTTCACCAGTCTGTCTATGTCCTCCTAAAGTCGATTACTTTCATCCTCATTGTTCACTACATTTCTGAGTTTTGTTTCATTTGCAAGCTTTGAAATTATGCACTGTATACCCAAGTCCAGGTCATTAATATAGATCGAAGAGCAGTGGTCCTTATACCGTCCCCTGGGGAACACCACTGTATCCCTCCCTCCAGTCTGAAAAACAACTGTTCACCATTACTACGATAGCAAAATACTGCGGATGCTGGAAATCCGAAATAACAACAGAAAATGCTGGAAAAACTCAGCAGGCCAGGCAGCATCCTTGGAGAGAGAAACAGAGTTAATGTTTCAGGTCAAAAACCTTTCGTCAGAACTGGAAAAACGCAGGAAATGAAATAGATTTAAAGCAAGTATAAAGCTGGGAAAAGGGGGAGGGGATGAAAGAACAAAAGGAGAGATTAAGGGACATTGAGAGACATTAAGAGATAATCAAGGAAGGAGGTGTTAATGTGACAGGTTGAGGCTAAATGGTGTGAAATGCACTGGCAGAATGAAGGACAGCTGCCAGCTTCTGGGAGGGGGAAAAAAAAGGGGGGGGGGGCAAACAAAAGGGTGGATGAAAAAATAAAATATAAATGTGATAGGGCCGAGGTTATGATCTAAAATTGTTGAACTCGATGTTGAGTCCAGAGGGCTGTAGGGTGCCTAAACGAAAGATGAGGTGCTGTTCCTCGAGCTTACGCTGAGCTTCCGTGGAACAGTGTAATAGGCCGAGGACGGTGAGGTCAGAGTGGGAGTGGAGCGGAGAATTAAAGTGACAGGCCACCGGGAGCTCGGGGTCCCCCTTACGGACTGAACGGAGGTGTTCCGCAAAGCGGTCACCCAATCTGCGTTTGGTCTCCCCAATGTAGAGGAGACCACATCGTGAGCAGCGAATACAGTATACTAAATTGCAGGAAGTACAAGTAAATCGCTGTTTCACCTGGAAGGGGTGTTTGGGGCCCTGGACAGTGGGAAGAGGGGAGGTATAACAGCATGTATTGCATCTCCTGCGCTTGCACGGGAAGGTGCCGGGCGAAGGGGAAGGGGTGCTGGGGGTGGTAGAGGAGTGGACTAGGGTGTCGCGGAGGGAGCAGTCCCTGCGGAATGCTGAAAGGGGAGGTGAGGGGAAGATGCGTTTGGTGGTGGGATCACGCTGGAGGTGGCGGAAAATGATCCGTTGAATGTGGAGGCTGGTGGGGTGAAAGGTGAGGACAAGGGGAACTCTATCGTGGTTCCGGGAGGGAGGGGCAGGGGTGAGGGCAGAAGTGCGGGAGATAGAACGGACACGGTCGAGGGCCGTGTCAACCACAGTAGAGGGGAATCCTCGGTTGAGGAAAAAGTAAGACATGTCGGAAGCACTGGTATGGAAGGTGGCATCGTCAGAGCAGATGCGGCGGAGACGGAGAAACTGGGAGAAGGGAATAGAGTCCTTACAGGAGGCGGGGTGGGAGGAAGTGTAGTCCAGGTAGCTGTGGGAGTCAGTGGGCTTGTAGTGAATGTTAGTCAATAACCTATCCCCAGAGATGGAGACGGAGAAGTCGAGGAAGGGAAGGGAAGAGTCGGAGATGGACCATGTGAAGGTGAGGGAAGGGTGGAAATTGGAAGCATAGTGAATGAAACGTTCTAGTTCAGGGCGAGAGCAGGAGATGGCACCGATACAGTCATCAATGTACCGTAAAAAGAGGTGAGGGAGGGGACCCGGGTAGGACTGGAACATAGTGTGTTCCACATATCCCACGAGAAGGCAGGCATAGCTAGGACCCATGCGGGTACCCATAGCAACACCTTTGATTTGGAGGAAATGGGTGGAGTCAAAGGAGAAGTTGTTCAATGTGAGAACAAGTTCAGCCAGGCGGAGGAGGGTGGTGGTGGATGGGGCCTGGTTGGGCCTCTGTTCAAGGAAGAAGCGGAGCGCCCTCAGGCCATCCTGGTGGGGAATGGAGGTGTAGAGGGATTGTACGTCCATAGTGAAAAGGAGGCGGTTGGGGCCGGGAAACTGGAAACTGTTAAAGTGGCGGAGGGCATCGGAAGAGTCGTGGATGTAGGTGGGAAGAGACTGGACAAGGGGAGAAAAAAAGAGTCGCGATAGGAAGAGATAAGTTCCGTGGGGCAAAAACAGGCTGAAACGATGGGTCTACCGGGGCAGTCCTGTTTGTGGATCTTGGGAAGGAGGTAGAAGCGGGCTGTGCGGGGTTGGGGAACTATGAGGTTGGCGGCCGTGGGGGAGAAGGTCTCCAGAGGAGATGAGGTCAGTGACGGTCTTGGAAATGGTGGCTTGATGTTCGGTAGTGGGGTCATGGTCCAGGTGGAGGTAGGAGGTGGTGTCGGAGACTTGGCGTTCAGCTTCCGCTAGGTAGAGGTCGGTGCGCCAAACAACAACAGCACCACCCTTGTCAGCAGATTTAATGACAATGTCGGGGTTGGATCTGAGGGAATAGAGTGCTGCAAGTTCAGAGGGAGGTAGGTTGGAGTGAGAGAGGGGAGCAGAGAAATTGAGACGGCCGATGTCACGCCAGCAGTTAGCAATGAAAAGATCTAGAGAGGGTAAGAGGCCCGAGGGAGGGGTCCAGGTAGAACGGGAATTCTGAAAGCGGGTGAAAAATGTTCACCATTACTCCCTGCTTTCTGTCCCTAAGCCAGTGTCAAATAGCCACTATCCCTTTAATCCCATTGGCTTAATTTTACCAACAAGTCTATTATGTGGTACTTTATTAAAAGTATACATCAACTGCACTACCCTCATCAAACCTCTCCATTACTTCAATGAACTCAATCAAGTTAGTCAAACACAATTTGCCGTTAACAAATCCATGCTGGCTTTCATTTATATTTTTCCAAATGGCAATTAATTTCGTCCCAGAATATTATCTCTAAAAGTTTCCCCACCACCGATGTTTAGCTGACTTGCCTGTAATTGCCGGGTTTATCCCTCTCCCATTTTTTGAACAGGGGTGTAACAGTTGCAATCTTCCAGTCCTTTGACACCACCTCCATATCTAAGGAGGATTGGAAGATTGTGGCCAGAGCCCCTATAATTTCCACACTTACTTCCCCGAGTAATCTAGAATGCATCCCATCCAGACTGGGTGACTTTTCTACTTTGAGTACTGCCAATCTTTTAATTTTTATCCTATCCAATACCACTACTACCTCCTCCTTTACAGCTACATTGGCACATCCTCTTCTCTAGTGAAGACGGACGCAAAATATTAATTTAGTACCTCAGCCATGCCCGCTGCCTCCACAAGATGATATATATATATATATATATATATATAGCCACTAATCTATTCTCATACTCTCCCTTTGCCCTTCTAATTCCCTTTTTATATCTCGTCTGTACTTTCTGAATTCAGCTTGGCTCTCTACTATATTATGAACCTTACATTTATCATAATCCTCCTCTTTTTGTCTCATTTTAAGCTCTATATCTTTAGTCATTGAGGGAGCTCTAGCTTTGGATGCCCTTCCTTTCCCCCCTCATGGGAATATGTCTATTCTGCACCCGAACCGTCTTATCTGTGAAGGCCTCCCATTGTTCAATTATTGTTTTGCCTAACAATTTTTGATTTCAAGCCACCTGAGCCAGATCCCTTTTCAACTCATTGAAATTAGCCCTCTTCCAGTTAAGCATTTATACACTTGATTGTTCCTTGTCCTTTTCCATAGCTATTCTAAACCTGATATTATGATCACTGTTCCTCAAATGCTCCCCCACTGAAACATGCTCCACTTTATTCCTCAGAACGAGATCCAGCACTGCTTCCTTCCTTAGAGTTGGAAGCACACTGATCAAGAAATTTCTCTTGTACACATTTCAGCAATTCCTCCCTCTCTTTGTCCTTTACACTGTTATTATCCCAGTCTATATTAGGATAATTGCAGTCCCCCATTATCACTACTCTATAGTTCTTGCATCTTTCTATAATTTGCCTGCAAATTTGCTCATTTATCGCCTTCCCACTATTTGGTAGCCTATAGTATACACCCAGTAGCATAATAGCTCCTCTATTGTTGTTTAATTCTAACCAAATAGATTTTGTCTTTGACCCTCAACTACATTATCACCTCCGAGTCAGAAGGTTAGTTCAAGTCCCATTCCTGAGACTTGAGCACAAAAATTTAGGTTGACACTCCAGTGCACGACTGAGGGAATGTTGCACTGTCGGAGGTGCCGTTTTTCAGATGAGGTGTTAAACCGAGGCCCTGTCTGCTCTCTCAAGTGGATGTAAAAGATTCCATGGCACTATTTCGAAAAAGAGCAGGAGAGTTATCTCCAGTGTCCTGGCCAATACTTATCCCTCAATCAACATCACTAAAACAGAGTATCTAGTCATTACCACATTGCTGTTTGTGGGAGCTTGCTATGTGCAAATTGGCTGCCGCGTTTCCTACATTACAACAGTGACTACACGTCAAAAGTACTTCATTGGCTGTAAAGTGCTTTGGAATGTCCTGAGGTTGTGAAAGGCGCTATATAAATGTAAGTCTCTTTTTTTCCAGTTCTATAATAGTTTCTTTGATCAATACTGCCACAGCCCTCTTTTTTATTCCTTCGCTATCTTTTCTGAATACCTTGTAGCCAGGAATATCAAGTTCCCAATCCTCCCGTTCTTTGAGCTAGTCTCATTATTGCTAATATATCATAATCCCATGTGGAGACTTGTGCTTGAAGCTCACAACCTTATGTACCGCACGATGCGCTTTTACGCAAATGCACTCCAAACCCATCTTAGACTGCCTCACATTTGCCCCTCCCTCCGCCGTCTCATCCCTCCTATTTGTAAACTATTCTTTACTCTATTGCTAATCGTTTCTCCCAGTCCTCTGTACACCTTATCTGAGGAAGGATGTTCTTGCCATGGAGGGAGTGCAGCGAAGATTCACCAGACTGATACCTGGGATGGCAGGAATGACGTATAAAGAGAGATTGGGACGATTGGGCTAGTATTCGCTGGAGTTTAGAAGAATGAGAGGGGATCTCATTGAAACTTATAAAATTCTAACAGGACCAGACAGACTAGATGCAGGAAGGATGTTCCTGAGGGCGGGGGAGTCCAGAACCAGGGGTCACAGTCTAAGGATAAGGGGTAAGCCATTTAGGACTGAGATGAGGAGGAATTTCTTCACCCAGAGAGTGGTGAACCTGTGGAATTCTCTACCACAGAAGGCAGTTGAGGCCAATTCATTAAATATATTCAAGAAGGAGTTAGATATATTTCTTAAGGCTAAAGGGATATGGGGAGAAAGCAGGGACAGGGTACTGAATTTGGATGATCAGCCATGATCTCATTAAATGGCGGAGCAGGCTCGAGGGGCCGAATGGCCTACTCCTGCTCCTATCTTCTATGTTTCTATCTCCTCTCTAATGCTTCATCCTGGTACTCCTCTCCCTGCCAAATTAGTTTAAACCGTCACCGACAGCACTTGTTAACCTTCCTGCGAGGACATTGGTCCCAGCTCTGTTGAGCTGCAACCTGTCCATCATGAATGGGTTTCTCCTGCCCCAGAACTGGTCCCAATGCCCCAGGAATCTGCAGCCTTTCTTCCAGCACCATTTCTCCAACCATGCGTTAACCTGTCTTTATCCTACTAATCCTATACTCACTGGTGCGTGGAAGTAAACCAAAGGTTACTAACTTTAAATCCTGCTTTTTAACTTCCTCCCTAGCTCCTGAATCTCTGACTGCAGGACCTCAACCCTTTTCCTACCTAGGTCATTGGTTCCCACATGGACCATGACTTCAATGCTGTAGTTATGCTCCTTGGGCCTCCCACGACTCTCTGCCACTCTAATTGTGCCTGCGCTGTATTTATGGTGCTCAGGCCTCCTGCGATGCTCTCATTATTTTCACAACGATCCGATTTGGTTTCCAATTCGTGTAAAGGTGGGATGTTTAAACTGTGATCCACAGCCATGGGGCAGTGCGGAAGCAAAACACTGCCGATTTATTTTACACGCCATTATGTTTGATTTTATAAATTTTGCAAGCCTGTTGGTTTTGGAATGGTCTGTTCTAAAGCACTGAGTCCTCATTGGTGACCAATTCCTAGACCCATCACTGAGGGAGCAATGTTGCTGAACAAACCTTTCTAAAACATCTGGCCTGTTAAATTCAAAATGGAATACAAAATATAAAGAGTGGGGGAGCAGATTGGGTTACAGCAAATCTGGGGAGCGCGAGGACAGAGCGCACCGGGGGGGGGGGGGGAGGTGGGGGTGGGAGAAAGAGCGAGGGCGGAGCGCACCGGGGGAGGGGGGGGGGGGGGGGGGGGAGAAGAGCGAGGGCAGCACACTGGCAAAAGCAGGCAGGGGACTGCAGATTGGTGCATTAGCTCAAGCGTAATGGAGAGTATAGACTCAGTTGCAGCAGATTCAGGAGACACGCTTAAATCACAGAGCAGATAGGTGTAGGTGAGTGATGCAGCAGATTTTTTTTTCTTTAATTAGTTCCTGGGATGTGGGCGTTGCTGGCAAGGTCAGCATTTATTGCCCATCCCGTTCTTGTCCCTTACTCTATGCACCATTCTCCAACCAAAATGGTGAGCAAGCAACCTGCTCCCAATCCTTTACCAGTGCTGCACTGGAGCCAGTTGTCAGGATACACAACAGCAGCTCAGGGTGATTTTCCCATGCATTTCTTTACCTCTGAGGAAAAAAAGGCCAGCCTCCACTTGGTATCTTCACCCAAGAGCACAGTTGAACCTAACAGAGGGATGGAAAACATTTCCCATTTCAAGCACCAAGATTTGGCATCAAGCAATCCTGGATCAGGAATAGCATGGGCTAGATGCAGAATAAGACTCCCTCTGCTCAGCCCAAGTCTCAGAATTGTACTTCCCAGTGCAACAGTGTGACGTTTTCCATTTCCCTTCACTAGCCATCCTTGTGACCTTCCTGAATGAAATTGCCAATGACTGCCAAGTTAGGAGTAGTTCTGCAGTGTGTGTCATGCTCACTTTCACCCCATCAGTCCGGGTTGGGGTCAAACAAAGTCCCAAAGATCACAGGGTAGTATGCTAACCCACTTCACCCCACCTTGTCCTTGATTAATGATAGTTTGTCTTTCCTTTATATTGTTTATATTTAAATTACATGCGATTCATTGCAGGTGAATTCACTATTATACATAACATATAATACCACGTTATCAAAATACCAGCATATGGTTTTATGGGGCAGGTTAGGTTATGAAACAGGCTACTAAAGCTTACGGCAGGCAGGGATATCACAGAGTTCAAGACGAGCTTCGCTCTGTGTGTAGCACCATGGTCCATCCATTTGTCCACCAGGATTTCGACAGTAAGCGTGGCCACCTCCAAGTTCCGGATACTCCAAGCTGCTGAACTGATGAGCGTGAGGATATTGGGAATTCCACAACTGGCACTTGTATCCTGATTTGGTCACGCTGACAGTTCCTCTGTAATCTGCTCCACTGCCATTGTAGCATTTATGATCTGTATGGCCAACTTAAACAAAGATACACTTAGCATATAGGGCACACTAGACTTAATAAAGTACATTTTATTCAATGCTCAGAACCCCATTCCTGTTTGTTCCTGCAATTAATGCTGGTTCTTCTGTTGTACATCCTTCAATCACACCTAATTTTTACTCTTGCTTTGCCTGCAGTGTCAATCCTCTCTGATGGTTAACCCAGTAATAAAATCCACATGATATAGTGGCTCAAAGTGGCTACAATGTCTCGGTGTTAAGTTTGAAAATATTTCTGGTTTTATGCTGTGTTTTCCAATAATAATGTATCCAATAATCTAATTTTAAATATAGTCAACCCAAGAATGGATATCTGGCCTGATGGGTGTTGCTACATATGCAAACTATGTAGATGAAAGTTTCTCAGCTCTCTTATTGTCCTTACTTAAATCTATTCTTTGTCCATTTCCTTCTATTTATCTAAATCAGTTAAGAAGCTCACTATTTCACAGAAAAGATAAACTTCAAAAGCAATTTTCATTAAAACAGTTAATGTCACAAGGACACTGCAATTTACAAATACATTGGCAAATTAGCCTTACAAGTGTAATTTTCAACCTGATGGTTCGTTATAAAGTCAGACACATGGAATCAGAAGGATTCTTTCTATAAAATAAAAAGGAACCAAGTGTTGAAAGTCGTACGTGTGCCATCTAATTTGGGTGGCGTTGCTCTCACCCACAGAGTATTGGTAGTGCTGTACCATGGACTGATTACCACTTGCTAGCATCCCGGTTGCTGTTAAATGACATGGCTTTGAGGGATGCACTAAAAAAGGTTTTTATCCATTAGTTAAATGGAGCCATTCTGCACAGCCAATGGCAACTGGTAAGTTAGCCAGTGACCTTGTTTATTATAACAGACTGCGGTGAGAAGGTGCGTCTCCCCACAATGGAGATTTGGAAACTTGTGACGCTCAAAAATACTTTAGTTATTATAGTGACAGCACCATCTATGGAGTTATCTTGCTCTAAGTAATATACTACAAAGTCCAGCACGCAAGTCCCACTTTCACCTAACTATCAAGGCCTATAAATTGGGTCAGGAGAGGGTGAATTCTGCACTGACACTTTAAGTGCCATATATCCTCATAAAAGTGACAAGAGTGACTTTTACACCTTTTTCATTTTTTTTTTAAGAAGTGGAATAAATGAGCAAACTTGATCCATTTTCCATTCAGAAGAAATATTTGTGTGACTCTCCAAATACATTTCTGACTTAATGTTCACGGTAGTAAATTACATCCGCATAAAAGACAGACAGGCGATCATATTACTCCAATAAAAACAGAAAATGCTGGAAATACTCAGCAGGTCAGGCAGCATCTGTGGAAAGAGAAACAGAGTTAACGTTTCAGGTCGATGACCCTTCGTCAGACGAAGGGTCATCGACCTGAAACGTTAACTCTGTTTCTCTCTCCACAGATGCTGCCTGACCTGCTGAGTATTTCCAGCATTTTCTGTTTTTAGTTCAGATTTCCAGCATCCGCAGTATTTTGCTTTTGCGATATTACTCCGTCAGACTTTGATCTTTTTAAATCTTATTTCAGTTCTCATTATCTTAGCTCCTTTTCATTGGTGAATTGCAACTTTCCAAACATTTGAGTGCATCTATCTTTGCCTTGATATCTTTGTAAGGTTTCAGTAACACATCCAGGTAAATGAACAGTACACTCTGGTAATTCCTGTTAAGTACTGGACTATCTTATGCACCATAAAATTTCACTTCAGTCTTTGAAAGTGGTCGAATCTCACAGCAGACCTCATTTAAAGTTTAAAATATGAAGCAAATTTATGAAATAAACAGGTGACTGATGCAACAGTGATTATAATAGTTATATATTTACAATAGCATCTTATCCAGTTCTTCAAGTATAAAAAATAAAAAAATGTTTGCAACTCAAAGCTAATTAATCTTTGACAAAACAACTTTTAAATACACATAGCATTGCTCTTATCTTTTAAGAATATCAACCTGTTGCTTCCTCTCAAACTCTTAGTTGCTTTCAGATTTTCAAACAGCTTCCTGGCTTCTTTGCGATTTTCCAACTGCTAACTGGCTTCTGCAAGAGAACCTTCCAGCTGCCTTGATTCAAACAAAGTTGTTTATTTTATATCCCTGAAGATTTACTGGGTAGCCTGGAATTTGAATAATTAGCCTTTTAAATTCAAAAAGGATCTCTCACTCAAACTGAACTAATCTTAACGTCTACTTATATTTGAAACTCATGTTACACCCCCCTCTCAAATCTGTTACCAGAGAGACTATAACAAACTTTGAAACATTACATTCGGGAAAAGCCTTGTACAAGGTTTTGGTTTAGCTAGCTGTTAAAACTTAGCAATAAATTCAGCAGAAACCCAGTTTCACGAGGTTGATTCCGGAGATGAAGGGGTTGTCTTATGAAAAAAGGTTGAGCAGGTTGGGCCTATACTCTTTGGAGTTTAGAAGAATGAGAGGGGATCTTATTGAAACTTATAAGATTCTGAAGGGGCTTGACAGGGTAGATGCAGAGAGGATGTTTCCCCTCGTGGGGGAATCTAGAACTAGGGGGCATAATTTCAGAATAAGGGGAAACCCTTTTAAATCGGAAATGAGGAGGAATTTCTTCTCTCTGAGGGTCATGAATCTTTGGAATTCTCTTCCCCAGAGAGCTGTGGAGGCCGGGTCATTGAATATATTTAAGGTGGAGATAGACAGATTTTTGAACGATAAGGGAGTCAAGGGTTATGGGGAGCAGGCAGGGAAGTGGAGTTGAGGCCAAGATCAGATCAGCCATGATCTTATTGAATGACTCGAGGCAGGCTCGAGGGGCCAAATGACCTACTCCTGCTCCTATTTCTTATGTTATGTAGGTCGATGACCTACATATCTCGTGGCTGCTGGTGAGGAATTTGGAAGAGGGAGAAAATCCAGTTGTCGTGGCCCATGTCGGAACATGGGCTACAGCCGCAGGATAAAGGATAGGCCATTCAGGACTGAGATAAGACAAGAAATTTCTTCACACAGAGGGTGGTGAATCTTTGGAATTCTCTACCCCAGAGGACTGTGGAGGCTCAGTCATTGGGTATATTCAAAGCAGAAGTCGATAGATTTCTGACTAGCAAGGGCATCAAGGAATATGGTGATAGGGCCGGTGAAAGGAGTTGAGGCAGAAGATCAGCCATGATCTCATTGAATGGTGGAGCAGGCTCGAAGGGCCAAATGGCCTACTCCTGCTCCTATTTCTTATGTTCTTAACAAAACTTAGGTTGGAACAGGGAGGAGGTCCTGCTGAGGGAGCATCAGGAGTTAGGAGCTAAATTAAAAAGCAGGACCTTGAGGGTAATAATCTCTGGATTATTGCCCTAGCCACATGCAGATTGGCATAGAAGCAGTCAGATCAGGAGAATTAACATGTGGCTAAAGGGCTGGTGTGGGAAAGAGGGGTTCCTTTTCATGGGACACTGGCACCAGTACTGGGACAGGAAGGAGCTGTACCGATGGGATGGGCTCCACCTGAACCGGAATGGGACCCGCGTCCCAGCGGAAAAGAGTAAATAGGGAGGTGGCAAAGGCTTTAAACTAGTAAGACGGGGGAGTGATCTACAAGAAATGAAACCAGTCTAAATATAAATGGAACAGGAAAGGAGAGCATAGGAAAGACTAAAGTAAGAGAGGACATAGACGGCCAGGGAATAAAGAATTATAGAACAGGAGTGTAAAAAGATGGTTAAAAATAAAGTAAGAGGAACTGCTATTAAAAATGAATTAAACTCGCTGTACAGCAATGCACACAGTGCCTATAACAAAACAGGGGAACAGGAGGCAATAATACGTTGCGAGGAACCAGATATAGTAGGGATTACTGAGACATGGCTACAAAAAAATCAGGACTGGGAATTAAACATTGCAGGGTATAATATATTTAGAAAAGATAGAGGGGGAAAGGGGGAGGTGGAGTAGCTGTACTTATTAGGGATAACATAATAGCAGTAGAAAAAAGTGACTCAACTATCAGTAAGACAGAAATAGAATCCATGTGGTTGAGATAAAAGATAATAAAGGATCAATCACACTAATAGGGGTAGTCTACAAACCACCTAATAGTGGAAGGGAGGTAGAGGAAGAAATATGCAAACAAATTAGGGAATTGAATAAAAAACATAGAATAATAATCATGGGGGATTTCAACTACCCAGATATTAATTGCCAAGAAGAGGTAGGTAAAGGGAATGGAGTTCCTACAATGTGTACAGGACTCCTTTCTAACCTAAAATGTAAGAAGCCCGGCAAGGGAGGATTCACTACTGGATCTAGAAATGGGGAATGAACCAGAGCAGATAAGTAAAAGTAGGGGAACATCTAAGCAATAGTGACCATAATATAATATGCTTTCAGATAATAACTGAGAAGGACATAAGTATGATGAAGACCAGGGTATAGATTGGAGAAAAGCTGATTTTGAGGGGCTGAGAATAGAACTTGGGAAAATAAAATGGAAACAATATTGGCAAACAATGATGTAGAACAGCAATGGGAAACATTTAAAACAATATTCAACAGAGTCAAAGAAAAATATATTCCGCTAAAAAACAGAACAAGATAAACACTATTGAGACACCATGGATGAATAAAGACATAAGGGAAAAATTGAGGGTAAGGAAAGAGGCATACACTAAGTACCTGAACAGCAGGGGAGAGCATGACGAGGGAGAATATGTGGAGATAAGGAGAGAAGTAAAAAAAAAATTAGGCAAAGAGGAATGATGAAATTAAATTATCAAGGAACATAAAACAAAAAAAGTAAAATATTTTACAGGCACATCAATATAAAAAGGAAAGTCAGGATGGAAATAGAGCCACTAAGGGATGGACAGGATAAAAATCACAGGCAGCAATAGAGAAATGGCAGAAATATTAAATAATTACTTTGCTTTACCAGGGAGACAGATCAGGTGGGCATGACATTGGATGATGAGATTAGAAATTAGATAACTGCATTTAAAATAAAAAAGAAATATTGAATAAACAAATCAAACTCAAACAGGATTAAACCACTGGTCCAGATGGATTACATCCGTGCATTTTAAAAGAATCTAGGGAAGAGATAGCAGAGGCATTACTACACATATTTAATAATGTTAGAAAAAGGTGCAGTGCCAGAGGACTGGCAGATAGCTAACATAATACCGATATTTAAGTAGGGAGATAGAACATGTCCAGGGAACTATAGACCAGTCAGCTTAACATCGGTGGTAGGAAAAATCCCTACTAAAGGAGAAAATAGAAGAACATCTAGAAACCAAAAATATAATATAATGAATAGTCAGCATGGATTTCAAAAGGGAAAGTCTTGCTTGACCAACCTCATTGAATTTTTTGAAGACGTAACAGAGAGAGTAGACAAGGGTAAAGCAGATGATGTAATTTATCTAGATTTTAAAAAAGGCCTTGATAAGGTACCACATAATAGAAACATAGAAAAATAGGAGCAGGAGTAGGCCATTCGGCCCTTTGAGCCTGCTCTGCCATTCAATATGATCATGGCTGATCCTCTATCTCAATACCATATTCCCGCTCTCTCCACATACCCCTTGATGCCTTTTGTGTCTAGAAATCTATCTATCTCCTTCTTAAACATATTCAGTGACTTGGCCTCCACAGCCTTCTGTGGTAGAGAATTCCACAGGTTCACCACCCTCTGAGTGAAGAAATTTCTCCTCATCTCAGTCCTAAATGTCCTACCCCGTATCCTGAGACTGTGACCCCTCGTTCTAGACACCCCAGCCAGGGGAAACATCCTCCCTGCATCCAGTCTGTCTAGCCCTGTCAGAATTGTATACGTTTCAATGAGATCCCCTCTCATTCTTCTAAACTCTAGACTAATGAATAGGGTCAGAGAATGCAGAGTCAGGGGACAAGTAGCAGAATGGATAGCTAGCTGGCTTCAAGACAGAATGCAGAGATTAGGGATAAAAGGTAGCTATTCAGAGTGGCAGAAGGTGGGACCACTGTTCACAATTTATATTAACGATTCAGACTTTGAAATCAAAAACATAATTTCTAAATTTGCAGATGACACCAAATTGGAGGGAATAATCAATACTGAGGACGACTGCAACAAATTACAAGACGACATAATTGCAGAATGGGCATATAAATTTCAACACATAAATGTGAGGTATTACATTTTTGTAAGAAAAATAGGGAGGTCATATTACTTAGAAAATAAGAATCTAAATGGGGTAGAAGAGCAGAGAGATCTCAGAGTACAAATAACTAAAAGTAGCGACTGCAGGTTAATAAGGCCACAAAGAAAGCAAACCAAGCATGAGGGTTTATTTCCAGAGGGAAAAAATTGAAAAGTAGAGAAGGTATACTAAACTTGTATCAAACCTTGGTCAGACGACACTTGGAGTACTGCGTACATTTCTGGTCGCCATGATGGCCCAAAAATTCGGCCCTTCCCGGGTGAGTACGGACTGTGTACTCACCCATATTGCTTCCCGAAGTGCCGGTTTCCTGCATGCACTGCGCATGCGTGGGAAACCGGAACTTCCGGTATGGTGAAGGGGGCGGTTCCTAGGTGAACCGCGTGCGTGCTAGAGGCTGCGCGCACGCAGCACACTTAGATTTTTTTTCAAGTTTCTACACGAGGTTAAGTATGGAAGATACTATGCTAATGAAAAGGAAGCGCAACACACGTTTTGAACAAGGTAAGTGGTTAATTAAGTATAATTTAAAAATTTTTTCAACAGGTTTATCTTTTTTAGATACTTTAAAGAAAGGTAAGTTTATTTTTATAACTTTTAAAAAGTATTTTAATTTTTTCAAAAATTTAAATTTTTGTTTAAAGTGGTTAATTTATTTAACTATAGTTATTTTATAAATGTGATGGTTTTTAAAAAAAAATTATTTTAAGTTTAGCTGTTCTTTTGGGGCCAATTTCAATTCACAGATTTGACAAGTTGTCAAATCTATGAATGAAAGATGGTCTGCTGCCATTGGCTCTCCATGGCCCACGTGATCCCAGGAGTCGCATCGCACTAACTGCGCCCCTGGAACACGCAAGCACTGCGCGCCGGCAGTTGGGAGAGGCCCAGGACCCGAAGTTCCCGTGGGCCCAAAACACAACGGCAGGCACGGTAGGTAAGAGCGCGTGCGATCCTTACCCCCGCGGCAAGCCGGACACGCGAATTTCTGGGCCATAATAAAAAGGACAGAGGCACTGGAGAGGGTGCAAAAAAGATTTACAAGGATGATACCAGAAGTGCGAGGGTATGCCTATCAGGAAAGGATGAACAGGCTGGGTCTCTTTTCTCTTGTAAAGTGAAGGCTGAGGGGTGACCTAATAGAGGTCTTTAAAATTATGAAAGGTTTTGATAGAGTAGACACAGAGAGTGTTTCCACTTGTGAGGAAAAGCAAAACTAGAGGCCAATATAAGATAGTCAGCAAGAAATCAAATAGGGAATTCAGAAAAAACCTCCACCCCCAGAGAGTGGCAAGAATGTGGAACTCGCTTCCACAGGGAATAGTTGAAGCGAATAGTATAGATGCATTTAAGAGGAGGCTAGATAAGCATACGAGGAAGAAGGGAATAGAGGCTTATGCTGATAGAGTTAAATGAGGAAAGACGGGATGAGGCTCGAGTGGAGCATGGCATGGACTGGTTGGGCCGAATGGCCTGTTTCTGTGCTGTATATGCTATGTAATCCTATGGAAATCTGGAACACTCTTCCCCAAAAAGTTGTTGAGGTTCAGTCAATTGAATATTTAAAAACTGAAAATAACTGTTAGGAAAGGGTATTAAGGGTTATGGAATGAAAGCAGGTAGATGGAGTTAAGGTACAGATCAGCCATGATCTAAATGAATGGTGGAACAAGCTCAAGGGGCTGAATGGCCTACACCTGTTCCTATATCCAGCTGCTTGCACTCAACTTTATGTATCATATTCCAAAAAAACAACAGCCGTCATTTGGCAAGGAGCGAGAATGTCTATAAACTGAATGACTTTATCAACCACACTCAAAAAAAGGTCAGTCTTCTCACATCGTGCCTGAAGCGCAATTGAACTCTGAATTAACTCACCTAGTTAATTCTATTGATTATTTAACAGTAGTTAAAATTTATAACCTTTAAGGAACACAGAAAGAAATGCTTCCTCCTCTCCTTAGACTGTTGATGTGGTCTACATATAGTCAACCTCAAAGTAATTGACTAGTTATGTGCTTCACCAGAAAACAAAAAGCACAGTGGGGGCAGGGAGGGCACGTCTGGATCCTTTGCTCCTCTGCACAGCTAGAAAGTCCTGGTTACTGACATTTGAAAGTGCCGCTTTCTGTAGTCCATTAGTTTCTGGGCTGAACCTGTGATTTTCACTTGAGGTCCATCAGTGTGAGTGCTCAAATGCTCTAAACAGTTCAATTGTTTGAGGGACTATTTTCAGGAGAACAACAGAACAAATCAATGATTGATGGGATTAGTCAAGACAAACTGAATCTTTTTCATACTTACATCTGTTAATCCTATCCACAGGAATTCCAATTCGCATGCAGCTTGCAGCCTCTGGGCTTTCAGGCAGTGGCAGATCCTCACAGTTTGGCAACTGAAGCTGCATAAGAATGAGTGGGTTTGACCTTGCGATAATGTATTCTGTTCTGCACAGATCATTTTCCAGAACTTCGCACTCATCCCGGCATAATTCACGTGGTTTGGGGTTACGGGAATTATCATCGCAGAGAGGGAACACAAAGTGGCAGAAAGATGGAATGGCAAATTGTGAGCACTGATCCGAGAGATGGGTGGAAGTACCAATCATAGTAAATGCAGCTGAAATGGGAAGCACAAATTTGATTTATAAAGCAGTGCTGTATAAAACCTATAATTATCAAACACATCATTACAATAAATCACTTGTTCCAGTTTTATATATACACTTTTTGTTTGATTCAGGATCACAACTTACTTCTAGCTGTAACCTGTAAATTAAAAATAATTCATGTACATAATGTTAATCTTCAGATTGGAGATAACAACTTTAATAAAACATCAAAGCATTATTGAAGAAAATGTGTGGAATTTAGTTTTTAAACCGGAGTACTTTAATGAATATTAAAATAAAGCATAAAGCTCACACATGATTATAGATGTTTTATTTTTAGATGATTCAACAAAATTACAGTTTAGCATGGGCTCCACCCAATGACATCCTTACTTCAAACAAAAATAGCTGCTTTTAAACTAAACACAAGATTGGTTGAATGCCACTATTTGTTCACTGAATTGTGCTGTTTTATCAATGCCAGAAAAGTTTACAATTTTAACACTGACAATCTTAAACTGTAATTGTTCAGCTTTAAATAGTTTGTTCACTTTTACTTTATACAAGCCACTGATTTTGTTTTGATCCTGACATATAGATTAGTTTAAAAATAACTTGTTACACATATAATTCTTATGTTTTCAAGTTTAAAAAACAGTAGCACGGTTACTCTTGAAACCTGAACATTACCGTTTGCTTTAAGTATTGGAGTACTGCACTGCCAGTCAGAATACCCAGTTTGATTTCCACCTTCAAATCCACATTGAAACTCACGGGGACCATATTTTACTAATTCTCTACCAAGCCATGAGAACTGATAATACCAGCATCAACAGAGACACCTTCATTTGCCAAGCTGCAAAGTGGCGCTGAAGTCTGTCTATCCTTGTTGAAGGATGAAGCATTGCATGGTGGGTGCAGACAGCACCCCATACCACTTCTAAGGAAATGTATTGTAGCAAAATACAACACAGACACCCAGGAGATTCAGCAGCTTCATGCTTAAGAACTTTAGATCTTCATTCCGTGAAATCGTGCCTGTAAATAAATTCCATACATTTTGCTGTCATTCCTGGGGCGAGCATTATTCAGTTGCCACAAGCATCTGCAGGATAGGAATTGCTTCACTTTACCACATGGTGTCTCTATACTACAGGAATTAAATATGCAACTCTACAGTCACACTTGGCACAGTGGCCCCTTGAAAATCCTACATTACTGTATGTTTCAAACACAGGAAATTGTATGTTTCAACTAAACAGCATTTATGCAATAAGTACTGAAGTAAAGTTAATCTGAAAATGCTGGAAATACTCAACAAGTCAGGAAGTATCTGTGGAGAAAGAAACAGAGTTTGAGGCCGATGATCATATTTCCAGCATCTGCAGTATTTTGCTTTTGTAAAGTTAATCTGATATGTAGAAGGAAGGGGCTTGATGAGCCAAATGACTCAGTAAAAAATTGGCTTGAAAACCTACTTCGCTGCACACACTTGAAACATATTTATCTGGTATTAATGAGAGGGTTTCTCCGTTATCTCAAAAGATGACTGAAATAAAAGTTCTGAATCTTTGTAAAATACTGCATCAGCAATGACAGCAGTGTCAGTTGTAGCGATGTCAGTGTTATTAATAACATGCTCATCCAAGACCTATAGATTGGTGGGGAGAGAGCAAGGTGCTGGCACAGAGGGGGGAAGTACAGTAGAAAGAGAGAGAAAGAAAGACAAACAAAGAAGGAAAATAAAGTAAAGCAAGACAATTACATTTTATTTATTAATTTTATAAAGGGGGTTGAGGAATAACAGAAAACAAAAGAAAAGCTGAGTTTAAGCAAACACTGCAGATCTCCTCATAGGTCAGAAAATCTGACTCGAGCAGGAACCCCTGTAATGTTATTCACTTCGAAGCTAAAATTAGAACTTTTAGGACTCCTCCATTTCCAACTATTTATTGCCCATAAATTCCAATTACATTTCTCCTGAATTTAGATACTTAAAAATGACACACCAGCAGTACATAAAATGGTATCTCCTTCTTGTCAACATACTGCAGCAACCATTTCATTCAAAATAGAAAAACAAAACGGGGGTTAAATTTGACTTTGGTGGTAATGCAAAACAGGCAATAGCGAATCAACAGCCCGTTTCACACACCGCCCGATTTTCTTTTCCACTGACTTCAATAGAAAAGAAAAACAAGCTACCGATTCGATAACGCCCATTTTGCGCTACCTGCCGAAGTCAAATTTCACCCCCATAGTTTCCTCGAGCAGCCTACGTAAACCTGTTTATTACAAATACAGGCAGCATCAATATTTCAGTCACTGTAAATGGTGGCCATGTACAATCCAAGCTGGGAAAGACAAAGCTAGAGCTCTTGATCAAAATCCTGGCAGACAGAAAGTCAAATCCAGACACAGATAACATCACAAGGTGATAGCATGTATGACAGCAAGAGGCATACAAATAGGTAAACACTAAACTTGGGCAATTCTGCTTGTGTTTTTGTATGAACTTTTAAAGTCTGCTGCTCTTGTCTACAGACAAAGCATCAAAAACTTAAAGGAACTTTTAATTTAACATTTGGCATTAATAAAAAGGTCATTTACCTTTGTTTCAAAAGATATAATCCAACACAACAACCCTAAATCATTAAACAGCACTTACAAAACAGAAAGACAAAGTATAGCAGTTACCACAAACGATGATTGCAATTCAAGCACTATACCGAAGTGCTACTGAAAAATGTTGACTCTTTGTTTGAACATGTAGAAAATCAGTTTGTACGGCACACACAATGGTATAAATATACTTTTAAAATTTAAAAACAAACAATATGTCTAGACATATTTAAATGAGTAATGAAGGAGTTGACTTGCAACCTCATAAAAAAGGTAGTGTTTCCTTTTCAGTGGGGAGAAGTACAAATGGTTATTGCTCTGTTGCAGGGGTATATAATGCCTACCAGTAATTCGGTTTTCAATTTCTCCCTGCATCTGGAGGGAATCCACATAAATGCTTTGGTTTCCAATGAATCGAGCACATGCAATTCCCCTGTATGGCTGACAGAATCCATCTTCATTGTCTTCAGCACTGCAAAAATAACAAATACATTTTGTTACATAGAAACATAGAAACATAGAATCTAGGAGCAGGAGTAGGCCATTCGGCCCGTCGAGCCTGCTCCGCCATTCAATACGATCATGGCTGATCATCCAAATCCAGCACCCTGTCCCTGCCCCAATCCCCACAGTACTCACATCCCACCCTACCCCCGTAACCCCACGCATTTAATTCCCCCTAACATATCCCATCCTATCCCCATAACCCCACATATTTAATCCCCCCTAACACTAAGGGTCAATTTATCATAGCCAAATCAACCTAACCCACACATTACTGCTTACTGTGCTTGGAAGCGATAAAGTGTTTCTGCTCTTGCTAATTCCTTTAGCTCTGTGGGGACTGTGTAACTACTGAGCTTTCAGGTCTGCAATCGACTATCCACTTTAATTACACCAAGTTGCTAACACTAAATGCATTCCTCTTACTAAATTAATTGCTTTATTTGAAGCTTCCTCTATGCTGATGGTAGTGGGTATTCACAGTTCAATGGTTTCAAAAAAATGATTGTTGGGAACTGTTTGTTCACTCGGATTGCATAACACTTGCTGTTGCCTACAGAACAACAGTCATTGCATTTCAAAATAATTTTTTGTCTGTGAAGCAGTTTGAGACATTGAGGGAAAAATTCAGTATCGCCCCGTTTGGGGCGCAATTATCGGCCGGGCGCAAAGATTAGCGCCTGGCGCTAATTATCGCCTCCGACTGCAAACTTGACTTTTGTCGCCCCTGGCGCAACCAACTGAAGTTTTCCCCCATTATCAAGCACTAAACATAAGCAAATCTTTCTTTTATATATTTTATGATGATTTGAAATGTTGTAAGATAAACTATTTGTGGAAACATATATGCAAAGGATTAGAAACATAGAAGATAGGAGCAGGAGTAGGCCATTCAGCCCCTTGAGCCTGCTCCGCCATTTAATGAGATCATGGCTGATCATCCAAATTCAGTACCCTGTCCCTGCTTTCTCCCCATATCCCTTGATCCCTTTAGCCTTAAGAAATATATCTATCTCCTTCTTGAATATATTTAATGAATTGGCCTCAACTGCCTTCTGTGGTAGAGAATTCCACAGGTTCACCACTCTCTGGGTGAAGAAATTCCTCCTCATCTCAGTCCTAAATGGCTTACCCCTTATCCTTAGACTGTGACCCCTAGTTCTGGACTCCCCCGCTATCGGGAACATCCTTCCTGCATCTAGTTTGTCTAGTCCTGTTAGAATTTTATAAGTTTCAATGAGATCCCCTCTCATTCTTCTAAACTCTAGTGAATATAAGCCTAATCGACCCAATCTCTCTTCATACGTCATTCCTGCCATCAGTCTGGTAAATCTTCGCTGCACTCCCTCCATGGCAAGAACATCCTTCCTCAGATAAGGCAACCAAAACTGCACACAATACTCAAGGTGTGGTCTCACCAAGGCCTTGTACAACTGCAGCAAGACATCCTTGCTCCTGTACTCGAATCCTCTCGCTATGAAGGCCAATATACCATTTGCCTTCTTAACCACCTGCTGCACCTGCATGCTTACCTTCAGCGACTGGTGCACAATGACTCCCAGATCTCACTGCACTTCCCCTTTTCCCAATCTATTGCCGTTCAGATAATAATCTGTCTTCCTGTTTTTGCCACCAAAGTGGATAACCTCGCATTTATCCACATTATACTGCATCTGCCATGCTTCTGCCCAATCACCCAACCTGTCCAAATCATACTGGAGTTTCTCGGCATCCTCCTCACAGCACACACGCCCACCCAGCTTTGTATCGTCTGCAAACTTGGAGATATTACATCTAGTTCCCTCGTCTAGATCATTAATATATAGTGAATAGCTGGGGTTCTAGCACCGATCCCTGTGGTACCCCACTAGTCACTGCCTGCCACTCGGAAAAAGACCCGTTTATTCCAACTCTTTGCTTCCTGTCTGCCAACCAGTTCTCTATCCAAATCAGTACCTTACCCCCAATCCCATGTGCTTTAACTTTGAACGCTAATCTCTTATGCGGGACCTTATCGAAAGCCTTCTGAAAGTCCAGATACACCACATCCACTGGTTCTCCCTTACCTATTCTACCAGTTACATCCTCAAAAAATTCCAGTAGATTAGTCAGGCATGATTTACCTTTTGTAAATCCATGTTGACTTTGTCCAATCCTGTCACTGTTTTCCAAGTGCTCTGCTATTACATCTTTTATAATGGACTCTAGCATTTTCCCCACTACTGATGTCAGGCTTACCGGTCTATAATTCCCCGTTTTTTCTCTACCACCTTTTTTAAATAGTGGGGTTACATTAGCTACCCTCCAATCCATGGGAACTGTTCCAGAGTCTATAGAATTTTGAAAGATGACCAGCAATGCATCTACTATTTCTAGGGCCACTTCCTTAAGTACCCTAGGATGTAGATTATCAGGCCCTGGGGATTTATCGGCCTTCAATCCCGTCAATTTCCCTAACACCATTTCCCTACAAATACTAATTTCATTCAATTCCTCCCTCTCATTAGACCCTATGTTCCCCGACATCTCTGGGAGTTTATTTGTGTCCTCCTTTGTGAAGACAGAACCAAAGTTAGGATTTGGTTTAATCTCATACGAACTAGGAGCAGGAGTAGGCCACTCGGCCCCTCGAGCCTGCTCCGCCATTCAATAAGATCATGACTGATCCGATTACTCCACATTCCCGCCTACCCCCGATAACCTTTCACCCCTTTGCTTATCAAGAATCTATCTACCTCTGCCTTAAAAATATTCAAAGACTCTGCTTTCACCGCCCTCTGAGGAAGAGAGTTTCAAAGACTCACGACCCTCGGAGAAAAAATTTCTCCTCATCTGTCTTAAATGGGCGACCCATTATTTTTAAACAGTGACCCCTAGTTCTAGATTCTCCCACAAGAGGAAACTTCCTCTCCACATCCACCCTGTCTGGACCCCTCAGGATCTTATATGTTTCAATCAAGTCACCTCTTACTCTTCTAAACTCCAGCGGATACAAGCCTAGCCTGTCCAACCTTTCCTCATAAGACAACCCGCTCATTCCAGGTATTAGTCTAGTAAACCTTCTCTGAACTGCTTCCAACGCATTTACATCCTTCCTTAAATAAGGAGACCAATACAGTACTCCAGATGTGGTCTCACCAATGCCCTGTATAACTGAAGCATAACCTCCCTACTTTTGTATTCAATTCCCCTCGCAATAAACTATAACATTCTATTAGCTTTCCTAATTACTTGCTGTACTTGCATACTAATCTTTTCCGATTCATGCACTAGGAGACCCAGATCCCTCTGCATCTCAGAGCTCTGCAATCTCTCACCATTTAGATAATATGCTTCTTTTTTATTCTTCCTGCCAAAATGGACAATTTCACATTTTCCTACATTATACTCCATTTGCCAGATCTTTGCCCACTCACTTAACCTATCTATATCCCTTTGTAGCCTCCTCCTTATGTCCTCTTCACAATTTACTTTCCTACCTATCTTTGTGTCATCAGCAAATTTAGCAACCAAAACTTCGGTCCCTTCATCCAAGTCATTTATATAAAAAGTTGAGGCCCCAGCACTGATCCCTGTGGCACACCACTCGTTACATCTTGCCAACCAGAAAATGACCCATTTATGCCTACTCTCTGTTTCTTATTAGCTAGCCAATCTTTTATCCATGCCAATATGTTACCCACTACACGAGCTTTTATTTTCCGCAATAACCTTTGATGTGGCACCTTATCAAATGCCTTCTGGAAATCTAAGTACAGTACATCCATCGGTTCCCCTTTATCCACAGCACCTGTTACTTCTTCAAAGAACTCCAATAAATTGGGTAAACATGATTTCCCTTTCACAAAACCATGTTGACAATTATATGCTTTTTCTTTTTAAGTTTAATACTATCTTTAACTTTTTTAGTTAACCACGGATGGTGGGTCCTCCCCTTGGAATTTTTCTTTCTTGTTGGAATGTATATATTCTGTGTATTCTGAAATATCCCCTTAAATGTCTGCCACTGAAACTCTATTGACCTATCCCTTAATCTAATTTGCCAGTTCACTTTAGCTAGCTCTGCTTTCATGCCCTCATAATTGCTAGTCTTGGACCCACTCTTCTCTCCCTCAAACTGAATGTAAAATTCAATCATATTATGATCGCTGCTACCTAGGGGTGCCTTCACTATGAAGTCATTAATTAATCCTATCTTGTTGCACAATACCAGGTCTAGTATAGCCTGCTCTCTGGTTGGCCCCAGAACATGCAGTTCTAAGAAACTATCCCAAAAATATTCTATGAACTCCTCATCTAGGTTACCTTTGCCAGTCTATATGTAGATTAAAATCCCCCATGATTATTGCCATACCTTTCCGACAAGCTCCCATTATTTCTTCCTTGATACTCCATCCTACCATGTGGTTACTGTTAGGGGGCCTGTACACCACGATGATTAAGGTTTTTGCTTTCTTTTTACTTATAAGTGGCTTGTGGGTTTGTATTATAGTTAGAAATAATGAAATGGTTAAATTGTTCATTCCCAGGATGCTTTAGGGTTTAATGCATCAGTGTAAAATTTAGCTGCCTGTATTGTTAATTTTCTGCTGCGTTGCAGGATGTGTGGTTCATGCCTGTTCAACTAAAGACTTGACAATACACTTTGAAACAATGGGCCCTAGATGGTAAACAAGTAGGCATCTGGTGTTTTGACAGGAACTACCTCATTTTTGGGGGTCTGTTCACAATATGAATCATCTAGCACAGTGTGCATGACTAGAGGTCTATAAAGATTCTGTAAATGGCGGCCATGTATAATCCATGTTGGGAAAGGGAAAGATAGAGCTCTTGATCAAAATCCTGGCAGACAGTGTCAAATCCAAACACAGATAACATCACAAGGCGATAGCATGTATGTCAGCAGGAGGCATACAAACAGGTAAACACTAAACCTGGCCAATTCCGCTTATGTTTTTGTATGAGCTTTTAAATTCTGCTGCTCTTGTCTGCAGACAAAGCATCAAAAACCTAAAAGAACTTTTATATTAACATTTGGCATTAATAAAAGGTAAATTACCTTTGTTTTAAAAGATATAATCCAGGACAACAACCCTACATCATTTAACAGCACTTACAAAACAAAGAGAAAGTACAGCAGTTACCACAAGCAATGACTGCAATTCAAGCACTAAATCCAAGTGCTATTGAAAATTGTTGACTCTTTGCTGAAACAGTAGAAAATCAGTGCATGGCACGCACAATGGTATAAATATACTTTTAAAATTTAAAAACAAAATCTATCTTCACAATTTGTAGAGTGTCAGGATCGAAAGGATCGCTGAAGGTTATGTCTCTACCCAGAGGGGAATTGGGGTAATATGGTTTATTTCTCTGTATCACTACTGCTTAGAGACATTAGCCAGAATTTTCATGCTTGCGGGATTGGAGGCGGGTTGGGAGTAAGTCAGAATAAATCGGAGCACGTTGGGAACGTGCAGTCATCCCGCCTCCTCACGCCTTTAACTCTGGCGCGTTTGCCAGCGCGGCACGGACTCAAACGGCAGAGGAGGGCGACCTAATTTAGATCATTATTACCTTGCCTGTCAGACCCTTAGCCGTGTTTTTAACCAGACCTTTTGAATTCCACTGCATGACCATGGGAATCACGCAACTTGGGAATCACGTCGGTCAAGCTGAGGCGGAAGCTCAGTGGTCATTGAGCGAGGTCATTACTGCAGAGCATGGAAAGCACAATAAATACTCCCACATGACACCTGCTTACATTCCTAAGAGAAAGGCTCTTGCTGAGTGCATTTTGAGCACAGATTTAGGTGTCTACAGTTTGCAAGTCTTTTCTTGCAAAATTCGGAAGCCACTCTCACCTCATTGCTACTCCCTATCACACCATTGACAGATTGCTTCTCTGATCTCTACTTGACCTGCCATCTATTATATTAGCATGGGTGCTGTTTATACTATTTCACTTTGGTCCTCAGAATCGGACCATGATGAGCCCCAACAACAGCAGCAGCAAGAGCAACACCACCAACCTTCTCAACGACCTGATGCTCTACAGGACAGAGGGCATCAGCGCAAGGCTGCACCACGCTGGAGACGATACCCCCCAACACAGGGTATACAGGCAGAGGATGAGCTTCCTCAACATGACTGAGCAGCAGTGCCAAAGGGAGTTCAGGCCATCGCGCCAGCTCATCACAGACATGTGCAGCTTGCTGGAGTAAGACCAGCAGCCCAGAGTACCTGGTGGACACGCCTTACCAGTGGCTGTCAAAGTCACCAGGGCCCTCAACTTCTTCACCTCAGGCTCCTTCCAGGGATCTGCAGCAGACAGTTGCAGCATCTCACAGTCGGCCACCCACAGATGCATCACACAGATCACCGATGCCCTCTTTGACAAGTCAGCCAATTATATCAACTTTGCCACTGATGAAGCCAGTGTGTCTGAGCGGGCGCTCGGCTTTGTGGCTCTGGCTGACTTCCCACAAGTGCAGGGAGTCATCAGCTGCACACATGTGGCCATCAGGGCAACCCATCATCACCCAGGAGTGTTGGTTAACCGCAAGGGCTTCCACTCCTTCAATGTGCAGCTCGAGTGCAACCATAGGAAGATCATCATGCATGTGTGTGCCAAATTCCCTGGCAGCTGTCATGACTCTTTCGTGCTGCGCTAGTCTACCCTTCCTCAGCTCTTCACACTGCCAAATACACTTTCCGTCTGGCTGCTTGGAGACAAGAGATATCCACTGAAAATGTGGCTCATGACACCCTTGAGGAGGCCAAGTACCGAGGCCAAGGAAAGATATAATGAACGCCACATGTCCACCAGATGTGTCACATTGCAAACAACAGGCATGCTGAAAATGCACTTCAGATGCCTTGACAGATCTGGAGGAGCCCTTCAGTACGCACCAGCCAGGGTATCCAGAATCGTGGTCGTCTGCTGCGCGCTGCACAACATAACGCAGCAACGAGGATTAGCGTTGCATGAGGAGCAAGGCGCAGAGCAGAGCCTCTTCGGAGGAGGAGCATCAGCTGGGAGATGAGGAAGAGGAGCAGGAGCAACCTGAGGTCCAGATGCCAGCAGCACCCGAGCATATTGCTGCCTGGGAGGCTAGGGATGGCCTCACCATGGCCAGATTTACTTAACATCCTGCATTACACCCATATGGCTGCCACATGCTGTGCCAGGTTCCCCCCCCCAACAACACCATAAAGCATCCCTACAATGACCAAGCCATTCCTTTAATACGGACTCCCATTGTTGGAGGTAACGTTATGTCTCACCATTCACTCCAACTCACCAAGCCACTTCCAAAGTAGCAAACAAAAATGGGCATGACTGGAAAGTGGTAAAAATAAATAGTTTTATCTGTGACATAACAGTATCAAAACCTTAACAAAAACACTTCTTTAAACACCCATGTGCATCTATTTCTGTTTCAGTTTTCTTTTACGCGTGCTTCTACGAGGTGCAATCCCTGTGGCTTCAGCAGAGGTAGAGGCAGCCTGCTCACTTCCCTGCTGCAAGTGCGTAGACACTTTTGGCAGATGCCCTCTGGGTTTTGGAGCCTCTGACGGCGCCGCCAAAGTCTGCTCCTGTTGCAACTATGCAGGGGCAGACTTGGCCATCGCGATCCGAAGAGGCATCTGGGGCTCTGACTGAGGGGGGAGGCAATGGGGGAGAAACGTGAGCGTTTTGAGAGGAGCCCCCACTTCCATGTCCCCTCTCAACATCATCCCTCTCATGGGCCACCCGCACTTGCCTACTAGCAAGGAGCTGGAGAACACCTTGCCGCACAGCAGTGGGGCCATGAGGACCCAAATCGACGTTGACACCCCTCCTAGAGAGGAGGTCTATGAGCCTCTGCCATCTGTCCTCCATAGATAGCACGTGCTCATGTGAGTGGCGTATTAGCTGCTCCATGCAGGTGGCCATCCTTTCCATGGAAGAGCCTACCGTCGCCATCGCCTGCGACACGGTGGTGCTCATGTTGGAGATGGACTCCTCCATTCTCTGGATATTTGCAGTCATCGTGGCCGCAAAACCCGTCAGTGCCTCCTGCACTTCTCGCACCTCCAGGATCACCCTCTTTCTCGACAGCACTCCAAGGCCGAGCGTCTGCATGCAGCTGAGCAGAGCTGGGAGTGTCCTGCGCCCTCCGGCGAGGAGTCTCCACTGCTGTCCCTGTATCCACCATCTCCTCTTGCTCACTTGTGACTTAGTAGGTGACAACACTACTCTATCTCACATAGAACCCACCAAGGTGTGCGTATCTGTGCTGGTGCTGGGTGTGCTTATGTCTGGTGACAGTGCGCCCTCAGAGGTTGGAGGCTCCTCTGAGGAGTCGTCTTCCTCTTCCGCCTGGACAGGCGGGAGGGGGTTCTTGATGGACCTGTGGGAGAGTAAAGAGATGATTTAGAAATGTGATATTAAGAACGATACCATTATGCACATGATGAACATTCACTGGCTGATGACATCAGTCACCATATGAGTGACTGCTGTATGCCATGTGGCTGTATGAGATGTAATTCTGTCACCTGGTTGCTGAGGCCCCCCTCTCTCCAGCTCCCACCGCCAACTGCTCCACAACTCTGGAGACCTCCAGGGCGACCTCCTCTGCTGAGGTCAACATGGCGAATGATGGAGGGCCACCTTCGGTTCTCTTCCCCTCCCTCTGATTGTAGGCTCTCTTCTCCAGCAAGGAGGGAAAAAAAAAAGAGAAGTTTGAGTAAAAGTGATGGCATGAGTGTAAGGAATGTGTGGGTTACATCTTTATAGGGTAACTATGAGGGAGTGTGGTGCCGATGCCAAATTGCCTCCTTGTGTGGTGTTAGTTGGTATGAGTGCATTAGGATGAGGGTGAGTGTGAGGGGTGATTATTCAGATGAGAGAGGGATGGGTGGACGTGCAAGGTATGTTGGTGTGAGTAATGATGTGCAGGAGTAGGCTTGGGAAGGTAGAGTGATGGGGATGTGATGAGAGGCACAGCAGGATGAAGTTGAAAGTGGCTTTGTACTCACCTTTTCTGATCTCATGGGATCATTGAACCGCTTCCGGCACTGCACCCAGGTCCACCTCACCACATCCCTGCTGTTCACCTCCTCTGCTATATCCAGCCTGGCTCTTTTTGCCTCCTAGGGAGGTCTCTTCTGCCCATCAGCAGGGAAGAGGACCTCCCTGCGTGCTCCGACTCCCTCCACAAAAATATGTTGAGAGTTATCGGAAAACCTGGGTGCAGCTCTCTGCCTCTGTAAAGCCATGTGTGCAAGGATGAGCAGTAAGCAGATGCTGAAATGTGCTGCCTGCACACTTCTAGATGAACCTTCAAATGCAATGCGGCCAAGGTTCCTTTAAGTATCCCTGCTGGAAGTGAATCATCGATGACATCATCAGACCCGCACCATTTAATAGAGCTGGGAAACACACAGGCCTACCTTAATACGCGCCATTAATGGAAAGTCGCTCGGAGGAGCGGGATGAAAAAGAATGGGGTCCCGACCTGCCACGTCAACTGCCTGCGTGCACCCAACATGCCCAGGCAATGAAAATTCTGCCCATTGAGTGTGTCAAGACTTGGTTGAACACAATAAAAGGTTTACGTTGCAACCATATTTGATGTCTGATTCAAATTCTCTTAGTGTACTGAAAAATCCAAATTTACATCATACTCATGCATCAACAAAAGCCAGTTTTTACTGATCTGCTTTAACTTGGAATCTGGGAGGCGAGCATCGGAGATCCAGCTCTCAACATTTACACTACTAAATCAGCTTCTTTAACCCAGTTGTAGACTCAGGAAAATGAACTAAAACCAATTTTTTACCGAGGCTTCCTGGCAGCCAGGTTTAGCGAATATGGCAAGTTTACCTTCAGCTTGCACCAGCTGCGACACCCTTGCGTCAGGAACCAGCGGTTCAGGCACAAGTCTCACATAGTTTAAAAGCAGCTTTAGTAACGTTATTGCTGAGAGCCAGCTCACGGGCACACATCTTACAGAATCCCACCTAAAACAACACCAGTATAAAAGTGACCATACTGTGCCACATGGTGGAGAATGTGGCTTCTCCCCAAGAAGATTTCTGAATCTCAGCCATTTATCTGAGGGCATTATCAATTTGTTTTGCCAGATGGAAGGAGATATTGGAAGTGTCAAGCTAGTTCCAGACTCATACATTCCCTCGAGGCCGCTACTCAATCAGGGAAGGAGAAACGGAAACATCTAAAAAAAACTTATCAACTGTATAATCTTGTGGCCCTTATTACCAAGTATGAAACACCACAGAAAAATATTTCACACTTAGTCGAAGCAACTTTTGAAAAATCCAAGATTAACACGGATGCACACAAACAGAAAATGGAAAAGACACGTTAACGTTTTGGCTGCAGATCCTTCAGTTCTTTTCAGATACCGACAAAACCTGCTGTGTATTTCTAACATGTTCCGCTTTTGTTTCAGAGTTCTAGTATTTGCAGTTTGTTTTTCTCATTTGTTCACAGGTGTGGGTAATCATCAAGGCCGACATTTATTCCCTATCCCTAGTTGCCCTGCGAAGGCAATAGTGGGCTGCCTTTTTGAACTGATGCAGTCTTTGTGGTGATGGTGGCCCGACTATGGCATTAGGTAGAGAACTTCAGGATACTGATCCAGCAACAATGAAGAAACTCACCAATCTACCTGTCGTAGATGCATCTGTCAATGACAGTATTGGTAGAAGTGACCACCGCACAGTCCTCGGGGAGACAAAATCCCGTCTTCACAGTGAGGACACACTCCACTACCACGGTGCTAAATGGGATAGATTCAGAACAGACCTAGCAACTCAAAACTGGACATCTATGAGGCACTGTGGGCCATCAGCAGCAGCAGAATTATATGGACTGGCATATCCTTCACTCTACGATTACCATCAAGCCAGGAGACCAACATCATCCCTTTTGTCTTTTAATCTCTCCTGCCTTCCACCCGATCACACACCTTCCCTTTTGTTCTTTCCTCCCCTTCCCCCACTTTCCCTGCCTCTGCACTTGCTTAAAACTGGTTATATCTCTAACTTTTTTCAGTCTGACGAAAGGTCATAGACCTGAAACGTTAACTGTTTCTCTCTCTACAGTTGCTGCCTGACCTGCTGAGTATTTCCAGCATGTTCTGTTTTTATTCCCGATTAGCTGATATCTTTATAAAAGAGTTTGCCAATTTTATTTTGTATTATGGACTCGAGAAATGTATCCAGAATTAAGGCAATGCTAATTTACATATAATTTCCTGGCTTCTTCTTTCAACCTTTTATTTTTTTAAAACAGGTGTGTAACATTTACCACACTCTGGACCTTTGGCGTAATTCCAGAACCCAAAGATTGTTGGAGAATGATGCCTCTGCCATGACTTCATCAATCCTTCAGCATTCTGGGATGCATACCATCTGGGCCTATGGACTGTTCTATTTTTAAATTGCCTTAAGTTCATCAATAGTGTCTTTTTAGATACTTAAAAAGATCGGCTGTAATACTGCGGCCCTGAATCACTAACTCGCAACTTCTTTAAGCTCAGCATCTCACTGAGAGCATTAGATTAGTGAATTTACCCATATGTTTCTATAATACAAGACAATTATATGAACATTAAAAAAATCGACCAAAAATGTCCCTGTACGGCATGGAAACAGTGATACAAGGCCTAAACAATATAAATAATTTATAGGAAGAAATATTTGAAATAATTAATTTTTTGAAGAAGCTAGTTCTGCCATGTTGGACACAGGATTTCAATTAATTAAAATTAACTGTACCTCCGAATTGCAATGCTGTTATTGGCCAAAAACAGAAAACTAGTAATAATCATGTGTTTTGTATTTTTTTTTTTAAGCTCAACTATCCTTGGCAGAGCAGCTATTATTGGCTAGCAACACATGGATATACATCAGTGTGCAATGTGGGGAGCTCTACATTCACAAACTTCAAAGTAACAGGAAATGGTACCAGACTCTAACTGAACAAATCTAGTAACAGCCAAGTAGATAAAGAGTAAGAAAGAAAAATAAAAGGATTCTTTGAATACACAAGATTTAGTTTTTTGGCAGCTTGGACCTCTACAGTTCAACATAACAAAGATTTCATTACAATCCCAAGATACTCGTTCGTATATAAACAAATAGCAAGACTAAAACCAGAAATATTCTTTAGTGCAGAGGCGTTCCAGCATTATACAGTTGCTACAAAATGTAATTTTATATATTTCTACCACATTTTTTTTTTTTAAGTTCAGCAAGGACAAGAATGACCCAGCAGCTTTATTTTTAACTGAATCTCCGAAACATTTCACACTCAATTGTATTATACATGAAAAGGTGCAACACCAGAGGAAGAAGTGATGAATTATCGATGGGATGGAGACAAAATCCCAGCAAGAAGAAAAGCAAGGTGTGGGAGGGGGAAATACAATTATGTTCCACTGGTACGTTAAATTGGCTGTTCCATTATAACTATGGCACTATCATTGGGGTGTACCTATTTTATAATTGTTCAATAAAATGTGTTTCTACTAGTCTAAAATAAAAATGGTTCAGTCAAATCATTAAATCAATTATTTAGAAAAGTCAAATGTAACATTTAATTAGCTGATTTCATTGTATTGTCAATGAGTCAGGAGACATCTCCAGTATTCAGGAAGGAGTTGGGCAAGCATGCAGCCCACATTTTTTTTTTTTTAATAATAAGGTCTTCAAAATAAAAAATATTTCATTGGTCTCAATTGTGCAGTGTTTGATAATAACTGGAAAATGTGCTGAAGTCAATCATAGGTTATGCATGCACTGAAACTGGAAGGTAACAGTTCTAGCCACAGCTATTCATACTGCCAGTGAACAGGAGCCAGCATAAGGTTATTGATTTGAAGGTTCTATATATCAGTTTAACAATTGGTAATGGTCATGAGTACTTCAGCAAATATGGCCAACATACCCATCTACAAGAGACGCTTTGTATTACTAGTAGCTACACAAGCATACATCAGTTTATTGTAACTACTATAAATAACATCTGTAAACATAACCAAAACTGCCACTGGATGTATACATTCACAATTTTATTAAAAATATGTAATGTTAAAATGCGATTTATGAGCCAGAGAGCTCTCATGGGAATTTACCCAACATTCTAAGGTGTCAGCTTTTTTCAATGGACACAGTACCCAACTCTGATATATCTGGCTGGGATCTTGCACAGGAAATAGTGATCTCCCATACATATGCCAATGCCAGCAATTTTCAGCAGTTCATTTTATTCTCTTGTTGGAAAATGAGAGAGAAAGTAAGAGATTATTATTATGGAGGCAAGGCTATCCCCCTGCATATCAATAGTGAATTATTTCTATTAAAGTTATAATCCCTACTTTTTTAATGAAGGACTTTCACTTCCTCGATAAGTGCTGGGATAATTCTTTCCCTATTGCCGTTTCCCACAGACAGAAAAAAAAAGAATGACAAGAGGAAGAGGAAAAAAGATAAGAGGATAAGAAAGTGGAAAGGATATATTAAGGCACTTGGCCTCCCATGGTGACCCATGTGACAGACACAGCTTGCCTCTGTTAACCATGCTTATGTATTTTTTGGCACACGACAATATCTCCAATGTCTGATTAGCAACTATAAATCTCATTAGGGATATGTCATATGTTGACAGTTCTACTAAACAAAAAAAGAGTATTAAGTGTGTGCTTACCATTATAAACATATAGGATACTTTCTATGGCACTGAAGGTGGAGCTGCACAGCACATCTACCAACTAGGACTTGGGTTTGAAGCCAGCACAGACTGATGAAATCAAGGCCTTCTCTTTATTGGCTGTGAAGGTCCTCGACAATATGAGCTATGGGAGTGTTAAAACCAATTCCCAGTGTCAATGAGGGCACAATTTGAAAAAATGTTACACTGGTGTGATCCTCTGAGGCAGGTGGTTGAGATAGAGCAGATACTCTGTATATGGCTGTGGTACACCTGCCTTGCAAGTGCTTGATGCTGACACTGGATGTCTGAAATTAGAATAGATCCATTCCCCAGCACTAACATTCCTCATTATGAGGAGTACAAACACATTGGGCCGTATTTTCCGATCGGAGGCTTCCCGCGTGCGGAGGCCTCCGAGCTGGAAAAAATCTACGGACTTACCTGAGGGCTCCCGAGGTCCGGACACTTCCGCTCCTGGGCCTCTCCAACTCGAAATGTGCAGGGCCCACGTATCCCAGAATCACATGCGGTTCGCAAGCGTCCCTGGGATCACGTGGGCCATGGAGAGCCAAAGAAGGGAATCTCCCTTCATACATTTGACAGATAGACCGGTCAAATATATGAATGGAGATCACCCCAAAAACACTGTAAAACATTAAATAATTTTTTTTTTTTAATTACATTTTTAAAATTAGTTGAAATTACAATAAATTAAATATTTTAAACAAAAGTTTTTACAGGGCTAAAAATAAACATACTTTTTTTAAAGCATTTTTAAATGATAAATGAGTGAATTTTAAAAAAAAAATTTTATTTTTCAAATCTTATGCTGGTAAAAGCAGGCCTTACGCCTGCTTTTACCAGGCGTAAGATTTCTAAGGGTTTTCTGTGGGCGGAGGTTCTCCAGAAAGCGGAACTATCTGCCCGCAGAGGCCCTTCTCTAGGGTAGGCGTCCGATCTGTCAAGAGGATTCTTGACAGATCGGAAATGCTGGTTTTCAGCGCATGCGCTTTGCATGCCGGGAACCGGCATTTCCGATGTCCCTACGGGTGTGTACACAGCGCGTACACACCCGTAGGGATCGGAATATCTGGCCCATTATTTAAAAGAATAAGCTATGAAATAGAACTAGACGTTTACAGCACAGATGGAAGCCATTTAACCCATGTCGTCAGTGCTGGCCCTTTGCTAGACCAATCCAAAACTAATCTCAGTGTCTTGCGATCTTCCCATAGCTCTGTTATGTTCCTTAGCTTCAAATATTACCCAATATAAAAGATGAAATGGTCTCTGCCTCAAAAAAAACATCTGGCAAAACATTCCATGCTCCAACAATCCCCCTGTGTAAATAAGTTTCCCCTAACCTCTCTCTCTTAGTAATAACTTTAAACTGATGACCCTTTGGCCCCCTTCTATTTCTCATCTACAGGCTGTCCCTCGGCAACATCATCTGAAAATGAAACGTCAGGTACCACATGTATACTGACAACATCCAGCTCTACCTCACCAACACCTCTCTTGACCCCTCCTCTGTCTTTGATTTGTCACACTGATTGTCCAACATCCAGGACTGGATGAGCTGAAATTTCCTCCAACTAAATATTGGGAAGACCAAAGCCAGTGTCTTTGGTCCCCAAAACAAACTCTGTTCTCTAGCCACCAACTCCATCCCTCTCCCTGGCAACTGTTTGAGGCTGAACCAGACCGTTCGCAACCTTGGTGTCGTATTTGACCCCAAGATGAGCTTCCGACCACACATCCGATCAATCACCAAGATCACCTACTTCTACCTCCATAACATTGCCTGACACCGCCCTTGCCTCAGCTCATCTGCTGCTGAAACCCTATAGACTTGACTGCTGTAATGCTCTCCTGGCCAGCCTCCCATCTTCCACCCTATATAAACTTGAGCTCATCCAAAACTCTGCTGTCCGTATCCTAACTCGCACCAAGTCCCATTCACCCACCACCCGTGCTTGCTGATCAACATTTGCTCCCAGTTAAGCAAAGCCTCAATTTTAAAATTCTCATCCTTATCATCATATCTCTCCGTGACCTTGCCTCTCGCCATCTCTGTAACCTCCTCCAGCCCTACAACCCTTCGAGATCGCGGTGTTCCTCAAATTCTGGCCTCTTGTGCATCGCTGATTTTGATTGCTCCACCATTGGTGGCTGTGCCTTCAGCTGCCTAGGCCCAAAGCTCTGGATTTCCCTCCCCAAGCCTCTCCCTTCTCTTTTAAGACACTCCTTAAAACCTACCTCTTTGACCAAGCTTTTGGTCAGCTGTCCTAATATCTCATGTGGCTCGGTGTTAAATTTTGTTTGATAATGCTCCTGTGAAGCACCTTGGGACGTTTTACTACATTAAAGTCCCTATATAAATGCATATTGTTGATGTTGTCAATGACTCTCCAACCAGAGGAAATGAACTTTCCCTATTCAGTCCATCAAAACGCTTCATAATTTACAATAAAGCTCTTGGTGAATCTATGTTGTACATTCTCTCTGGCTTTAATGTCCTTTTTATAATGGACGCCCAAAAGTGAATACAGTATCCCAACTGTGGTTATTACTCTGGCATTCAATGCCGCTATTTATAAAACTCAAATGTGGTTGGCCTTTTTTATGGCTTCATCTACCTGCATTCGCATTTTCAGTGACTTATGTATTCAAAGCCATAGGTCTCCCTCTTCATCCACACCCTTTAATATCTTTTCATTAAGTGTATACTTCCATGTCTTGCTTTTTCTCCCAAAATGTATCACTTCATTCTTATCTGCCACCTGTCTGATAATTTGTAAACTTCTGTATATTGTCCTGAAGTCTTTTACAGTTCTCTGCTGTTTTCTAAACCTCCTACCTCTGTCGTCAGCAAATTTCAAAATTATGTTCCATACACCAAAGTCCAAATCATCTACATGTACTGAGAACAAGAGTGTACCCAAAACTGACCTTTGGGATACACCAGTTCCAACCCTTCTCTCTGAGCAACACACATTGATCTTAACTCTTTGTTTCCGGTTTGTCAACCAACTTTCTATCCATGCTGCTACATTTCATATTGTATCAAATGCCTGAATTTTCCAACAAGCCTTATGTGACACCTTATTGAATGTCTTCTGAAAATCCATATACACTGCATCTAATGCATTCCCTTTACTTAACCAATTGGTCACTTCAAAAATTGCTATTACATTTGTCAAACATTTCTTGCCTTTAACAAAGCTATGCTGATAATCTTTCATTAATCCATGCATTTCTAAATGCTCACTAACTTTATCTTGAATTATGGATTTTGAGTTTGCTCACAACTGACAGACTAACTGGTCCAGTTTGCCAGTTTATCCTTCTCTCCCTTCTTGAATAAGGGTGTTACATTGGCTACTCCACATTCCAATGAAGTAATTTCCATATTCAATACAAACTGAAATAGTGACCAGAACCTCTGCAATCTCCTCTCTGACTTTCTTCAATGACCTAGGGTGCATGGCCTGGTAACATCTACTTTCAGTTCTGCTAATTTTTTCAGAACCAATTCCTTTTCTACAGTTACGTTTAACAATTATTCCATATCCTCTTCCCGACACAAGGCCCAGCTGGGGCGGGCTTGTGCCTGCATCATGCTAATGGCTCAGGCAGCAAATCTGGAGGATTCCTGGCCTTAACAGGTGCAGTGTACTTTTTATCAGATTATTTAAAGTGCTTTACTACTAAAGGTTTGTGTACTTCTGTCAGACAGATGTTGCAATATTCTGAGGTGGTTACCAATGAGGATGAAATCTCTAATTAAAACAGTTGTGATCAATCTCTTTTAAGCCCATCTAGCTATTGGATTGCATCAGTGTGTGTTCATTTTAAACCATAATTTACAAATTGTAATTTGAGAAACTGTATCCATTACTAAAATGATGGCCCCAATTTTGTGGTAGGAATAATGGTGAGGCGATCAGCACTTACCATTATTAAGGAGTAAAATGGATAGCAACTTGCGGCGTCCGCACATGCGCAGTTAAACATGAAAATCAGGAAGTTGCAGTCCGATTTACCTTGCTCTTTCACAAGCTTTGCTACACTGGTACCTCACTGAGAGACTCGGCATTCAAACACATGAAGGGCATGAAGTTGCGGTATTTACTCACTAGATACCCACTGAACACGCCAGAAAAAGTTAGGGCTTGTCCATTCAAGTATAATGGCATGATAAATCTTAATTACTACCAAACAACCTCTCAGGCACTAAAAATTTACTTTTACAAGTGTGGAGTCTCATTCCTTCAGATTTTAATTATTGTTGGAGATTTAGAAAATTAAAACTAAAATAATCTTTTTAAAACTTTTTTTTATCCCCGTCTCTCTTATCTCTCGCTTCAATCTGATTTTTTTTTTGAAGTGACACAAGATGGACAAAAGAGCTGAATTCCAGGTGAGGTGAGAGGGACTGCCCTTTACATCAAGGCAGCATTTGACAGAGTGTGGCATCAAGGAGCCCTCGTAAAATTGAAGTCAATGGGAATCGGGGAAAACTCTCCACTGGCTGGAGTCATACCTAGCACAAACAAGATGGTTTTGGTTGTTGGAGGCCAATCATCTCAGCCCGAGGACATCACTACAGGAGTTCCTCAAGGCAGTGTCCTAGGCCCAAACATCTTCAGCTGCTTCATCAATGACCTTCCCTCCATCATAGGGCCAGAAGTGGAGATGTCGCTGATGATTGCACAGTGTTCAGTTCCATTTGCATCTCCTCAGATAATGAAGCAGTCCATGCCCGCATGCAGCAAGACATTGTGGCTTGGTCTGATAAGTGGCAACTAACATTCACACCACACAAGTGCCAGGCAATGACTATCTCCAACAAGAGAGAGCCTAACCACCGCCCCTTGACATTCAACGGCATTATCATCGCCGAATCCCCCACCATCAACATCCTGGGGGGGGGGGTCACCATTGACCAGAAACATAACTGGACCAGCCACATAAATACTGTGGCTACAAGAGGTGGTCAGAGGCTGGGCATTCTGAGTCGAGTTTCTCACCTCCTGACTCGCCAAAGCCTTTCCACCATCTACAAGGCACAAGTCAGGAGTGTAATGGAATACTCTCCACTTGCTTGGATGAGTGCAGCTCCAACAACACTCAAGAAGCTCGACACCATCCAGGACAAAGCAGCCCGCTTGATTAGCACCACATACCACCTTAAACATTCACTCCCTTCACCACCGACGCACCATGGCTGCAGTGTGTACCATCAAGGGATATGGGGATAGGGCAGGAAAGTGAACTTGAGGTCAAAAATCAGTCATGATCTTATTGAATGGCGGAGCAGGCTCGAGGGGCCGTATGGCCTACTCCTGCTCATAATTCTTATGTTCTTGTATGTTCTTATCTACAAGATGCACTACAGCAACTCGCCAAGGCTTCTTTGACAGCACCTCCCAAACCTGCGACCTCTACCACCTAGAAGGACAAGGGCAGCAGGCACATGGGAACACCACCACCTGCAAGTTCCCCTCCAAGTCACACACCATCCTGACTTGGAAATATATAGCCGTTCCTTCATTGACGTTGGGAACTCCCTCCCTAATACTACTATGGGAATACCTTCACCACACAGACTGCAGCAGTTCAAGGCGGCGGCTCACCACCACCTTCTCGAGGGCTGTTAGGGATGGGCAATAAATGCTGGCCTTGCCAGCGACGCCCACATCCCATGAACGAATAAAAAAAACACGCTGTTGCTTGCCCTGTTGACACAGGTCCTAGATACACTGTAGAAGGCGCCGCGCTGTATCGGACTCCTGATGACCATATTGACATGCAAAAGCCCGCGAAAAGTCTGTGAGCATCTGTAAGCGTAATGAATGGCAAGCGTTGTTCATTCGCCGCTGACCGCAAAATCCGGGCGGATATGTTCAGTCCAGAAATGGCCATTTTACTGTGGTGAGCAATTTGCCTTTCCTACATTACAACAGTAACTACACTTTAAAAAGTACTTCATTGGCTGTAAAACGCTTTGAGACGTCAGGTGGTTGTGAAAGGCGCTATATAAATGCAAGTCTTTCTTTCGAGTTGGAATATTACAGGTTAGTGGCAAAATGCAACTGAAGGAAAAAATTCAAAATACTTTGAATATATATATGAAAAAATAAGAGACAAAGCAATGCAGATAGATGTTGTGTTTAACAAAGCACTGACATTATTGGCATTCGCCGATGGGAGTTTTCTACTGTAATAATAGTCTAAAACATGCCTCATCTGGCCTTGACTCATCAACCTTCCTAATTGCCACTTGAGGCCGAGTCTGGAGGCTCAAAGCCTTGACAAACTGCTTGACAGCAAGCTCAGCTTCCTACCCTACATTCGTTGCAATACCAAGACCACGTTCTTCCATCGCTACAACACAGCCCACCTTTGCCCCTACCTCAACAACAATAATTTGTGGCAGAGATTCTAGCAGCGCTCTATGTAACAAATTATTTTTAATCTCCCCCTCAATTCTTTGTGATTATCTTAAAGTTGAGTCTTCTCATTACTGTCTCACCAGCTAGTCGAACTAATCTCACACTATTTACCTCTTCAGAACCCTTCATAATCTTGAAGGCCTCAATCAGGTTACCCTTTAAGCTTCTCAGCTCTGGTGAAAAAAGCCCCAACTTCCCAAGTCCTTCTTTATAATTCTAACCCTTCATCCCTGGTAGGGTCCCAGTGAATCTACATTGCACATTTTCCATCATTTTTATACCATTCCTGTAACGTAATGTCCAGAACTGTACAGAATTACATAGAATATAGAGCACAGAAACAGGCCATTTGGCCCATCCAGTCCATGCCGGCGTTTATGCTCCATTCGAGTCTCTTTCCGTCTTTCCATTATCTAACTCTATCGGCATAACCCTCTATTCCGTTCTCCCTCATATGCTTATCTAGCCTCCCCTTAAATGCATCTATACTATTCACTTCAACCACTCCCTGTGGTAGTGAGATCGACATTCTCACCACTCTCTGGGTAAAGAAGTTTCTTCTGAATTCCCCATTTGATTTCTTGCTATCTTATAATGATGTATTATATTGTTCTTCCCCACAAGTGGAATCACTGGGGGTGATTTTGCCAATGGGGGCGCATTGGAGGCAGAACTGCTGCTTGTCGGGTTTTAGTCCCGCTTCCATCGACTTGCGGCCAACCCACGCTATTTTCCCTTGATTGACCTGGTTAAGCTCGCCCAGCGGGTTTAGCAGGCCAATTAAGGGAAAGCTGGTTACAGAGAATGTCAGCGTATGACATTTCATCTGTCAACATTTTTTGACAGATGAATTGTCATCGTTTGACAGCTTTGAGAAGTTCTCAATCACTGACATTCTCTGTTGTTTGGTGAGTTCTTGTACTCAAGACTCACCAAACCTATTTTTTGAGCAGAAAGCAGATGGCTGTTGCATCGGAGAATGCGGCAGCCATTCTGCCATCTCTGCCATTGAGATGCCGGAGCCTCCGATTGAAGCCTGCAGGAAGAAACAAAGGTAAGTAAACTTTTTCTAACACTTTTCACTCACCTCACATACTTACCTCTCCACACTTGCACCCATCACTCACCTCCACAGCGCAGTTTTGGACCCCTCCGACCCCCGCAGACCCACTGCTCGCCTCGCTGAGCCTGTCGGGGTTCGCAGCCTTCAGGAAGTCTGCACTTGTGGGTAAAATGGGGATAATCCTCTTAACTGCCTGTTAACTACCTGTTAACAGGCAGTTAAGTGGCTGTAATCCCCTTCCCGCCTCCAGGAGATGGGACCCGGCGCGGGTTGGGTACCTGCCTTCTGGTAAGATGGCACGGAGGCACCCTGCCCCCAGATTCTGCCATTTTCCCAGCAGTCCTGCCTCCCCATGGCTGGCAAAATCGCCCCCACTCTCTCTCTATCCACTCTATCAAAACCTCTCAATTTTAAAGACCTCAATTAGGTCACCCCCCAGCATTCTCTTTTCTAGAGAAAAGAGACCCAGCCTGTTCATCCTTTCCTGATAGGTATAACCTCACATTTCTGGCATCATCCTTGTAAATCTTTTTTGCACCCTCTCCAGTGCCTGTATATCCTTTTTATAATATGGCAACCAGAACTGTACACAGTACTCCAAGTGTGGTTTAAACAAAGTTTGATACAAGTTTAGCATAACTTCGCTACTGGTCAATTCTATCCCTCTAGAATTAAACCCTATTGCTTGGTTTGACTTTTTTTTAAAAAGACCTTATTAACCTGTGTCGCTACGTTTAATGATTTGTGTATTTGCACTCACAGATCCCATACCTCACACTTATCGGTGTTGAAATTCATTTGCCAGTATTTGCCCATTCTGCAATTTTATTTTCATCTTATAATTTGTTGCAGCCCTCCTCAGTATTGACTATCCCTGCACACCCCCCCCACCCTGAATTTGGTGTCATCCGCAAATCTAGAAGTTGTATTTTTGATTCCAAAAGCTAAATTATTAATAGAACATAGAACAGTACAGCACAGCACAGGCCCTTCGGCCCTCGATGTTGTGCCGAGCATTGTCCGAGACCAAGATCAAGCTATCACACTCCCTATCACTCTGGTGTGCTCCATGTGCTTATCCAATAACCGCTTGAAAGTTCCTAAAGTGTCTGACTCCACTATCACAGCAGGCAGTCCATTCCACACCCCAACCACTCTCTGAGTAAAGAATCTACCTCGGACATCCCTTCTATATCTCCCCCCATGCACCTTATAGTTATGCCCCCTTGTAACAGCTGCCTCTACCCGAGGAAATAGTCTCTGAACATCCACTCTATCTATCCCCCTCATCATCTTATAAACCTCTATTAAGTCACCTCTCATCCTCCTCCGCTCTAAAGAGAAAAGCCCCAACTCCCTCAATCTTTCCTCATAAGGCCTCCCCCCCAAACCAGGCAGCATCCTGGTAAATCTCCTTTGCACTCTTTCCAATGCTTCCACGTCCTTCCTATAGTGAGGTGACCAGAACTGCACACAATATTCCAAATGTGGTCTCACCAAGGTCCTGTACAGTTGCAGCATAACCTCACGGTTCTTAAACTCAAACCCTCTGTTAATAAACGCCAACACACCATAGGCCTTCTTTACTGCTCTATCCACTTGAGTGGCAACCTTCAGAGCTCTGTGGATATGAACCCCCAGATCCCTCTGCTCCTCCACGTTCCTCAGAACCCTGCCGTTGACCCTGTAATCCTTATTCAAATTTGCCCTACCAAAATGAATCACCTCGCACTTATCAGGGTTAAATTCCATCTGCCATTTTTCGGCCCAGCTCTGCATCCCATCAATGTCTCTTTGCAGCCTACAACTGCCCTCCACCTCATCCACTACTCCACCAATCTTGGTGTCATCAGCAAATTTACTGATCCACCCTTCAGTCCCCTCCTCCAAGTCATTGATAAAAATCACAAACAGCAGAGGACCCAGCACCGACCCCTGTGGCACACCGCTGGTAACTGGTCTCCAGTCCGAAAATGTTCCATCCACCACCACCCTCTGCCTTCTATGAGATAGCCAGTTACTTATCCAATCGGCCAAATTTCCCTCTATCCCACAACTCCTTACTTTCTTCATGAGACGACCATGGGGAACCTTATCAAACGCCTTACTAAAATCCATGTATACGACATCAACTGCTCTACCTTCATCTACACACTTAGTTACCTCCTCAAAGAATTCAATCAAATTTGTTAGGCAAGACTTACCCTTCACGAATCCGTGTTGACTATCCCTGATCTGGCATAAAAGGAAATCTAAAAAGGTGACTCAACCGTGGATAACAGGGGAAATTAGAGACAGCATAAAATCCAAAGATAGGGCGTATAAAATAGCCAAAAAAAGCGCCAGAGCGGAAGATTGGGAACAGTTTAAGATAGAGCAAAGGAGGACAAAGGGCTTAATCAAGAGGGGCAAAATAGCTTACGAAAGCAAGCTGGCGGAAAATATAAAAACTAACTCCAAAATCTTTTATAAGTATATCAAGAGGAAAAGACTGGTGAAAACCAAAGTTGGCCCATTGCAGTCAGATACGGGGGAATATATAACGGGAAATAAGGAAATGGCAGACCAACTAAATGCATACTTTGGGTCAGTCTTTACGAAGGAAGACACAAAAAACCTCCCTGGGATATCGGGAAAAATAGGGACATTTGCAAAGGAGGAACTGACGCAAGTCAATATCTCTAAGGATATGGTGTTAAGGAAGCTAAAGGGATTGAAGGCGGACAAATCCCCAGGGCCTGATAACATGCATCCTAGGGTGCTGAAGGAGGTGGCCCTAGAGATAGCGGATGCACTAAGTATGATTTTTCAGAATTCATTAGACTCGGGAACAGTGCCCATGGATTGGAGGGTAGCTAACGTTACCCCACTATTCAAAAAGGGGGGTAGGGAAAAAGCAGGTAATTACAGACCTGTAAGCCTTACATCAGTTGTGGGCAAAATGCTGGAGTCCATCATTAAGGATGAAATAGCCGAGCACTTAGCAAATGGGGACAGGATAGGACAGAGTCAACATGGATTTACAAAGGGTAAATCGTGCTTGACTAATCTATTGGAATTTTTTGAGGGAGTAACTGGTAAAATAGATGGGGGAGAGCCAGTAGATGTGGTGTACCTGGACTTCCAAAAGGCCTTCGATAAGGTCCCACATAAAAGATTAGCAGGGAAAATTGAAGCTCATGGGATAAAGGGGAAAGTATTGACGTGGATAGAGAACTGGCTGTCAGATAGAAAACAGAGAGTTGGAATAAACGGCTCATTTTCTGAATGGCAGGCAGTAACAAGTGGGGTACCGCAGGGATCTGTCCTGGGTCCCCAGCTGTTCACAATTTACATTAATGACCTGGATCAGGGAGTCGGATGCAGCATTTCCAAATTTGCAGACGACACTAAACTAGGAGGGGGGGTGGGCTCAGAGGAGGAGACCAGGAAGCTCCAGAGCGATTTGGACAGACTGGGTGATTGGGCGGATAAATGGCAGATGCACTATAATGTGGACAAGTGCGAAGTTATCCACCTTGGGTGCAGGAACGGGAGGGCAAATTATTATTTAAATGGCAATAAATTGGGAGAGGGGGAAGTACAGAGAGACCTGGGTGTTCTTGTACACCAGTCACTGAAGGCGAGCATGCAGGTGCAACAGGCGATCAAGAAGGCAAACGGTATGCTGGCCTTCATAGCAAAAGGGTTGGAATACAGGAACAGGGATACCTTGCTGCAGCTGTACAGGGCACTGGTGAGACCACACCTCGAGTACTGTGTACAGTTTTGGTCGCCTCATCTGAGGAAAGATGTTCTTGCCATGAAGGGGGTGCAGCGGCGATTCACCAGGCTGATACCAGGAATGGCGGGATTGACCTATGAGGAGAGACTATGTAGTTTAGGGATGTACACACTGGAGTTTAGAAGATTGAGAGGGGACCTCATAGAAGTGTATAAAATTCTGACAGGTCTAGACAGACTAGATGCAGAAGGAATGTTTCCCTTGGCGGGTGAGAACAGAACTAGAGGACATAATTTAAGGATAAGGGCTAAACCATTTAGGACAGAAATGAGGGGGAATTTCTTCACTCAGAGGGTGGTGAACCTGTGGAACTCATTGCCACAGAGGGCAGTGTACGCCAGCTCATTAAATATATTTAAGAGGGAATTAGATATATTTCTACAGGCAAAAGGGGTTAAGGGTTACGGAGAGAAGGCGGGGACGGGATACTGAATTGGAGGATCAGCCATGATCTCATTAAATGGCGGAGCAGGCTCGAAGGGCCGGATGGCCTACTCCTGCTCCTATCTTCTATGTATCTATGTATTAAGTTGCCCCTTTCCAAATGGTCATAAATCCTATCCCTCAGGACCTTTTCCATTATCTTACCAACCACCGAAGTAAGACTAACCGGCCTATAATTACCAGGGTCATTCCTATTTCCTTTCTTGAAGAGAGGAACAACATTCGCCACTCTCCAGTCCTCTGGCACCATCCCCGTGGACAGTGAGGACCCAAAGATCAAAGCCAGAGGCTCTGCAATCTCCTCCCTTGCCTCCCAAAGAATCCTAGGATATATCCCATCTGGCCCAGGGGACTTATCGACCCTCAGGTTCTTCAAAATTGCTAAAACATCTTCCCTCAGAACATCTACCACCTCCAGCCTATCCACCTTTATCACACTCTCATCCTCAAGAACATGGCCCCTCTCCTCGGTGAACACTGACGAAAAGTATTCATTCATCACCTCTCCTATCTCTTCTGACTCCATGCACAAGTTCCCACTACTGTCCTTGACCGGCCCTACCCTCACCCTGGTCATTCTTTTATTTCTCACATAAGAGTAAAAAGCCTTGGGGTTTTTCTTGATCCGACCCGCCAAGGACTTCTCATGCCCCCTCCTAGCTCTCCTAAGCTCTTTTTTTAGCTCATTCCTTGCTAGCTTGTACCCCTCAATCGACCCAACTGAACCTTGTTTTCTCATCCTTACATACGCTTCCTTTTTCCTCTTGACTAGACATTCAACCTCTTTTGTGAACCATGGTTCTCTCACTCGGCCATTTCCTCCCTGCCTGACAGGGACATACCTATCAAGGACACGCAGTAATTGCTCCATGAAAAAGCTCCACTTTTCGTTTGTGCCTTTCCCTGATAGTTTCTGTTCCCATCTTATACTCCCTAATTCTTGCCTAATCGCATCATAATTATCCCTCCCCCAATTATAAACCCTGCCCTGCCGTATGGCCCTATCCCTCTCCATTTCAATAGTGAAAGTTACCGAATTGTGGTCACTATCTCCAAAGTGCTCTCCCACATACAAATCAAACACTTGGCCCGGTTCATTACCCAGTACCAAATCCAACGTGGCCCCACCTCTTGTCGGCCTATCCACATATTGTGTCAGGAAACCCTCCTGCACACACTGTGCAAAAACTATCCCATCCGAACTGTTTGACCTATAAAGGTTCCAATCAATATTTGGAAAGTTGAAGTCACCCATGACAACTACTCTGTGACCTCCACACCTATTCATAATCTGCCTTGTAATTTCTTCCTCCACATCTTTATTACTATTTGGGGGCCTGTAGAAAACTCCTAACAACGTGACCGCTCCTTTCCTATTTCTAACTTCAGCCCATATTACCTCAGACGGCAGATCCCCCTCGAACTGCCTTTCTGCCGCTGTTAAACTATCCTTGATTAACAATGCTACTCCTCCACCTTTCTTACCAACTTCTCTACTCTTACTGAAACATCTATACCCCGCAACTTCCAACAACCATTCCTGTCCCTGTTCTAACCATGTCTCCGTAATGGCCACCACATCGTAGTCCCAAGTACCAATCCACGCTCCAAGTTCTCCTACCTTATTCCGGATGCTCCTTGCATTGAAGTAGACACACTTCAAGCCATCTTCCTGTCTGCCGGTACATTCCTGCGACCTTGATACCCTCCTCAGTACATAAATTGTGAACAGTGGTCCCAGCAACGATCCTTGTGGGACCCCACTTTCCACCTTCTGCCACTCTGAATAGCTACCCTTTACCCCTATTCTCTGCTTTCTGCCTTGCAGCCAGCCAGCTATCCATTCTGCTACTTACTCCTTAACTCCACATGCTGTGACCTTATTCATTAGCCTATTATGTGGCACCTTATCGAAGGACTTTTGGAAATCTAGATAAATTACATCTACTACATTACTCTTGTCTACTCTCTCTGTTACCTCTTCAAAGAACTCAATGAGGTTGGTCAAGCAAGATTTTCCCTTTTGAAATTATATTTTTGGTTTCTCGATGTTTTTCTATGTTCTCCTTTAGGAGGGATTCCATTATTTTTCTTACCACAGATGTTTAGCTGACGGGTCTATAGTTCACTGGACATGTTCTTAAATATAGGTATAATGCTGGCTATCCACCAGACCTCTGGCACTACACATTTTTCTAACAAATTATCAAATATGTGTAATATTGCCTCTGCTATCTCTTCTCTAGATTCTTTTAAAATGCACGGATGCAATCCGTCTGGACTAGGGGTTTTTACCCTTTCTACTTGTGCTACGACCTTTAATGACTTGAGTATTTGTACACCCTCTGCTCCATTTTAAATGTTACCATTTAAGGTACTTGCTTTTCATATTATTTCCAAAATAAATGCATTACATCACATTTTTCTACACTGAACTGTAACTGCCACCTATCTGTTCAGGCTCCTGACTTCTTTCAGAATTCTCGTCACAATTTGCATTCCCTCCAATTTGGTATCAGCCGCAATTTCAACAATGTGTTCTCAATTCCTCATCCAGATCATTTACAAGTAAAAAAAAATATATATATAATATATATATATATATATAGAGTACTTTTCATGTCCTCGGTGTCCTAAAGCATTTCTCAACCAATGAATTATTTTGAAGTGTAGTCAGTGTTATTACATATGCAAATGTGGCAATGTCCCAGACACAAAAATGAGATAAATGACTACTTGATCGGTGTTAGTGGTGTTGGTTGAGGGATAAATGTTGGCCTGGACAACAATTAGAACTCCCGTTCTTCTTTGAATAGTGCCGAGGGATCTTTTACATTCGCCTGAACAGGTATATGGGGACTTACTTTAATACCTCATCTGAAATCCACCACCCCCCGCTTTTGACAATGCAACATGTACTTGTCCTTGTCCTTTCCTTGTTGGAGTAGCAACACATTGACTAAGAAAACAGTCCTAAATATACTGCCCCTTTCTCACCATTCACATTTTTCCTATCCCAGTATCATTTTTAGATAATTAGAATCTCCTACAATTATAACTTTATTGCTACAATCAGCCTCACCAATTTGTTTACAAATTTCATGCTCTGTTTCCTTTGAACTGTTTGGCGGTGTACACTATATTCCCACTGGTGTGACTAATCCTTTGCTATTCCATCAGTCAAATCCACTGAGATTCTGTCTGGACCACTCCTCTATTTATCCTTTTGCTCTAGTGCTATGACATTGTCTCTAAATAATACCACTATCTCTCCTCTTATTTTGTGCCTCCCTATACTTCCCAACATTTTATACCCAGGAATTTCCAATATTGACACAGCTGTAGCCAGGTGCATGCAAAGTTGCTTTAAAGCAGCTTTCACAACTCGAAACAGCAGAAGCCTAAATCTTGCATATGCACAGGTGTTTCAATGTTGCTACGGCAGGGCTCTGAAACCACCCTACAGTACAAACGTGGAAAAATTGGGAAATACAGGTAGCCACATTCAGTGATTCCTCAACATAAATGGGGCAATGAATCATGTTCCAGGAGTCACAAGTCCATACCACAAAACTGATGCCATTCCACTTCCGCCCAATAAGTTTAAAGAACTAAAAACTGTAAAATGTATTATTGTAATAAAGTTAATTTTGGCAAGTACTATGCATAAATTTTATTTCATCTCTCCTTGTGGAGCTGAATTACATGTGAATGAAATGAAGCCTTTGTTTCAGCCTTATCGTATTGCCCTTTTGTACACCCAGCAGTCCAAAATTCTGTCCATCTTAAGTCTTGTTGTTGCCGTGCTGTCAGATGTGGAAGCTGCCAAAACTAACAAATACCATTTGGCAGTTTGAGGGCGCCAGCTGCACTGAACAAGGTCTGTGTAATGAAAGAATTAACCCAAGGCTTTGAAACCAAAGAAAAAAAAATAAGCACCATTGAAGGATTGAGGATTTGTTTCAGAATTTTTTCGTTCAGACAGAAAAATTTCTACTTAAACTCAAAACAAACAGTGACTCCACAGCGTCTGACTGTAACTCATTTTAAAAGGTGTTATCCCCAGTGGGAAACTTTAATACAAAATAAAACCAATGCAGCAATCTTATAATTGGAATTAATGCAAATTAATAACTACAAAATAAAAACTATAATATATTGTTACTTCAAAATCATTTAGGAATTTTCCCCTCCAAATACATTTCCAGAATATTAAAATGCGAGTAATTTCAGACAAAAGATGTAAACCTATAGGGGGAGAAATTCCCCTAGAGGGCCATTTGGGGCGCTAAGTCAAAAATGTTTGAAAAGCTAGCGCCGGGCGCTAAATCAAGTGCTGCACTTGCCTCTTGGAGTGCAAGAGGTGGGGAATGTCCCGATCCGGGGCAATGTGTTCAGCAGCAGCACCACGTGTACCACTGCCGCGTTACAGGGGCTCTTCCCTCAATTAAAGGGAAAGGCTCCCCACTGCGAGCTCTGCATTTTTTTTGGCATCTGCTGGAGCACCGGGGTGCCGCACGATCAGCCTGATCGCGGCACTCAGCCAGTGTCCGGTGCTCAAAAAAAAGGATTTTTTTTTCATGTCGGCCGCCCACCGCGCCTTTAAATAACGCCCCCATGAGCGGCCGGCCTCACTGTTAGCGACCCCTGCAGCAGTCGGTAACATCGACTTGCGCTGCCGTGGGACGCAAGGGGGAATTTTTCTCCCGAGGCGCTGCGCCCAGAGATGACGTAATGATCTCCGGGCTCAGAAGATCGGGGCAATACCCGGTAGCGCCGCCGCTAACCACCCGCGAATTTCGCGGGAGGCACGGTTAGCACCTCGGGGGGGGGGGCAAAAAGCCATTTGAGCCCTGTTAGCACCTCCCACCGGAGGCGCTAACGATGGGAATTTCGCCCCCGTATTGTGCTGTACCATAATACAGCACAATATAGGTTTACATCTTTCGTCTGAAATTACTCACCTTTTAATATTCTGGAAAATGTATTTTGAGGGGAAAATTCCTAAATGATTTTGAGGAAGTAACAATATATTATAGTTTTTATTTTGTAGTTATTAATTTGCACAGATGAAAATATTTTATTTTAGTCGGGAGTGCTGTGGGGTGGGGGGAAACAGAGGAGGAGCAGCATAAGCATGCTAGAACTCCAGCCTACTGCACCTGCAATTCCTTGTATGCTGAATTCACAAACTGTGGGAAGATGCCACAGGAAAAAGAGCTGTTTCCCAACATTTAAAAATAATGCAATATCATAAATAACAGCATTTTTGGAAATATTCTAAATAGAAAAGTGAAGGAAAATATTAAATCCTTTTGTTCTCAAAAGTTTAAATCCTACAAAATGCACTGACAATCTGAAGATTTGCAAAAAACTTTTTTTTTTTTTTTAAAAGGTTGATTCATCTGCAAGCAGTACTTACTTCGAACTGTGATGTGGACTGTGAGTTGGAGACTGACCTACAAGAAAGGAATAGAACAAAATCAAAATGAATACCTGACGAGTTAAAATATTTGACAAAATTATTTAAACAAAATGTATTTTTTAAAATATATGTTTGATCCACGCCATCTTGTTTTTGTCTCAAGAGTATTTACCTCCCACCACAGGATTATGGCCCAGATTTTGCGGTCAGCAGCGAACGAACGGCGCTCGCCATTCATTACACTTACCCACAGATTTTCTGTGGGTTTTTCGCATGGCGACTCACGGTAATTAGAGAACTGAAACAGCGCGCCACCCTCTACAAGGGATCTGGTACCTGTGTGAACAGGGCAAGCAATGGTGTGTCTCCTCAACCAATCAGATTTAAGAATGCTTGAGACACGCAGAGTCTAAACCACGAAGTGTAAATTAGAATATTTACTTCCAATGCCAAATCATGTACAGAAAGCGCAATAGAGAGGGAAAGAAAGATGGGACTGAGAGAGAGAGAGAGAGAGAGAGTGAAGAGACAGAAAGTAAAAGTAAAAAAAAGTTTTATTTTAATTTTAATTTTAAAAAAAATCTCCAACAATAATTAAAATCTGAAGGAATGAGCCTCACATTTAAAAATTTAATTTTCAGTGCCAGAGAGTTTGGCAGTAAGACTCATTACGCTGTTAAAAATTCAGTTACACTTGAATGGGCAAACCCTAACTTTTACTTGCCTGTTTAGCGGGTATCTAGTGGGTAAGTACCGTTACTTTACGCCCTTCATGTATGTGAAAGCCGAGTTTCTCATCAAGGTACCGGTGTAGCGAAGCTTCTGGAGGAGCAGGTCAACTCTGACAGCAACTTCCTGATTTCCGCAGACGCCGAAAGTTGCTGTGCGATTTCATAGAAATCATAGAAATTTACAGCACGGAAGGAGGCTATTTCAGCCCATTGTGTCCGCGTCGGCTGACAAAGAGCTATCCAGCCTAATCCCACTTTCCAGCTCTTGGTCCATAGCCCTGTAGATTACGGCACTTCAAGTGTACATCCAAGCACTTTTTAAATGTGGTGAGGGTTTCTGTCTCTACCACCCTTTCAGGCAGTGAGTTCCACATTCCCACCACCCTCTGGCTGAAGAAATTTCATCTCAAATCTCCTTTAAACCTCCTACCAATTACTTTAAATCTACGCCCCCTGGTTGTTGACGCCTCTGCTAAGGGTTATTTATTCCTTAATGACGGTGAGCGCCATTAGCTGTTATACTTAATGAAAAATCTGGGTTGCTTAAATAACGTTTGATCCATGCAATCTTGTTTTTATTTTGTCTCAAGAGTATTTACCTGAATATTTTCCCTCCCACCACAGGATAATGGCCCAAAAATTCGGCTGAATACGGGAGAGTACCCACTGTGTACTCCCACTTATTCGGTCCCGAAGTGCCGGTTTCCTGCATGCACTGCGCATGCGCGGGAAACCGGCACTTCCGGTATGGTGAAGGGGGCGGTTCCTAGGTGAACCGCGTGCGCACTACAGGCTGTGCGCACGCAGCACACTTAGGTTTTTTTTCAGGTTTCAACGCGAGGGTAAGTATGGAAGATTTTACACAAGAAAAAAGGAGGCGTAAGACCCCTTTTGAACAAGCTAAGTGGTTAATTAAGTATAATTTTTAATTTTTTTTAACAGGTTTATCTTTTTTAGAGACTTTAAAGAAAGGTAAGTTTATTTTTATAACTTAATTTTTTCAAAAATTTAAATTTTTGTTTAAAGTGGTTAATTTATTTAACTATAGTTATTTTATTAATGTGATGGGGTTTTTTTAAATTTATTTGAGGTTTAGCTGTTCTTTTGGGGTCTCTTTCAATTCACAGATTTGACAGGTCTCCTGTCAAATCTATGAATGAAAGATGGTGTGCTGCCATTGGCTCTCCATGAGTCAATGCATCGCACTAACTGCGCCCCTGGGACACGCACACACTGCGCGCCGGCACCAGGGAGAGGCCCAGGACCCGAAGTTCCTGTGGGCCCAAAACACAACGGCCGGCGCGGAGTGTGATATCGCACGCGATCCTTACCCCCGCGGCAAGCCTCCGAGTCAAATTTCTGGGCCGATATCTTGGCTTCACTAAACATCTCCCCTGGAAACCCAGCAAAGCAGGTTAAATCAGAGGCTGCCAGCCTCATTCAAATCTTTAAATTGCCAACCCACCTCCTGGGAGTGGGTTAGCTGCCCGTCCCTTGTCCCACCTCCATTAAACCGTGGGCGGGTTGGGGTCAGGTTTCAGATTTTAAAAATTTTAATATCTGACCCGAGCCCAACCCATCCGTTTTTGGGTCTTAAAGTTCAGCCCTTTTTCTTTTGTTATTCAGATACTTTTAAAGGCCCACAATGATATATTTTTTTAATCATAAGTAGTCCTCTAATTTAAATTTCTGTAATGGTTTTAATCCCGATAATTTGTTGCCCATGGGTTGGCTGGTTTAAAATTGAAGAAAATATCCCTACCAAAAGGAATACTGTAGATGATCCATTTCTGTGGAAGTGAGACAAGCATCAATTTCTTAATTTAAAGCAGATATTTAGAGAACTAATTGTTTGTCCCAGTTACAGGAACTGGTCCAGGAAGCAATCATGAAATCTGTCATCAAAATTAACACCTGTAAAAATGCTAGATCTTGCCTGGGTTGTAGCTGGGATTTCTCATAGTTGTTAATATCACCACCATCATCAATAACATGCATTTACATAGCATCTTTAACATAGAAATTATCCCAAGGCACTTCACAGATAAGCATGATTAAAGAAGACACTGAGCCAAGGAGAGAGAGATTTGGAGGGGTGACCAATAGCTTGGGCGAAGAGGTGTTTTTTTTTTTAAGGAGGGGCTTAAAAGAGGAGAGGGAAGTAGAGTTCCAGAGTGGGACCCAGGATGCTGAAGGCTGCTGCCAATGATGGGATGAGGGATGGAATTGCATGAGAGACTGGAATCCAAACAACGGAGAATTCGGAAGGTGTGGGGGTGGGGGGAGGGGTGTGTTTCGGGGCCGAGTAGATTATAGTGATAGGGAGACATTTAAAGACCAAGATGAGATTTAAAGACAGGATAAGAAAACTAAGATTTGCATTTATATAGCGCCTTTCACAATCTCAGAATGTCCCAAAGTGCTTTACAGCTAATTAAGTATCTTTGAAGTGTAGTCAAAAGCAGCAGCGGTTTGGATAAGGTCGAGTTTTTGGAAGGTGGAGGATTGTAAGTCAACAAGAAAAGCATTGGAATAATCAAGTCGGGAGGTGACAAAGGCATATATAAGGGAATCAGCCTCAGATGGGCTGTTACAGGAACAGATGCGATAGGCGATATTACAGAGGCAAAAGTAGGTAGTGTTTGCAGAGTATATGGAGTTGGACATTCAGCTCAGAGTCAAACATGGTGCCAAGGATGCAAATAGTCTAGTTCAGCCTGAGACAGTGGCTGAGTGACAAGGGAGCTGAGTTTGTGGCAGGGACTAAAGATGGTAGTTCTCAATGTTGAGCTGTGGGGGACAGAGGGGAAATCAAGACTCATCCAAAATTGAATGTCAGACAAGCGATCAGTCAGTACGGAGGCAAAAGAGGAAGTGAGACAGTGGGGAGGTAGAGTTGGGAATCATCACTGTGCACAGCTGCAGGTGATGTGCACAAAGGGTGAGCAAGTAGGCAAGAGAGGGCCAAGGATAGATCCTTGGGGACTCTGAAGGCGATGGTAGGGAGAGAAACCATTGGTGGAGATGCCTTGGCTATGCTCATATAGGTAATAGTGGAACCAAATGAAAGACAGACAGACAGACTTGCATTTATATAGCGCCTTTCACGACCACTGGACGTCCCAAAGCGCTTTACAGCCAATGAAGTACTTTTTTTTTGAAGTGTAGTCACTGTTGTAATGTAGGAACCTCGGCAGCTAATTTGCGCACAGCAAGCTCCCACAAACAGCAGTGTGATAATGACCAGATAATCTGCTTTAGGGATGTTGGTTGAGGGATAAATATTGGCCAGGACACCGGGGAGAATTCTCCATCTCTTCTTCAAAATAGTGCCATGGGATCTTTTACGTCCACCTGAGAGGGTAGACAGGGCCTCAGTTTAACGTTTCATCCGAAATGAGGGCAGTGACACAGAGCTGGACAATGGAGACACTGGAGGAGGATAGTATGGTTGACTAAGTTGAATGCTGCAGAGCTCACAGAGAATTCCATGAGTGACTTTGGTTCGGGCCATTTTGGTGTTTTGGGAGAGCTGGAAACTGAACTGGAGGGCGTCAAACAGTGTTAGGGGAGAGATGGGTAAGGAACTGAGAGGTAACAATATGTTCAAGTACCTTGGAGAGGAAAGCAAAGTTGAAAATGGGGTGGTAGTTAGCAGGGATCAAAGGGTAAAGGGTGGGTTTTAGAGGAAGAGGCAGTCTGAGGAGTGAGAACATCATTGACAACATGGAGACTAGGAAAGGGAGTTGGGTAGTCAGGAGGCAATAAAGCTCAGCTCCTGGACTGTATGGAACATCTGCCGCATGACCCCAGAGGCACAGGGCTCTGATGAGCAAATCATCTCAGATATGGGCAGATGCAGAGATGGTGGACCGATGAACAGGCACATTGTGAAAACCTTAAGCGCCAAGGAGAAGCCAAATACCAGTACCTTTTACCTTTAGCTTTGTCCCTTCTATCATCAGCTTTGTTGCAAACAGCTTTTGCATAATATTCCCTGATATTAGAGGCCGGTGTCGGAAGCGGAGAGAGCAACGGTACAGTGAGTATTTAAACTCACTTTCGCGGGCTTTTTTTTCCCCCAGAGGCCGGTGTCGGGAGCGGAGAGAGCGGTAGTACAGGGAGTATTTAAACTCACTTTCGCGGGCTTTTTTCCTCAGAGTCTTACCAATCGCGCAGACCGGCGGCGGCGTTCCAGAGCCACATCACGATTCAAAAAGTGACGCGGGCAAGAGGAAGCAGCTGATTGGGTGAGTACAGCCAGGTGAGTATTTATACTACTCTATAGTTTGACAGTTAAGGTTAATAGTTTATAAAGTTTAGAAGGTCTTAATTTTGTGGTTATAATTTCTAAGGTCTCTGTTGTGTAGCGGGGAGTGCTAGTAAACAAGGGCCCTTGACTATCATTTAATTGTAGTGTAATTTGTGGTATTGATTTGATTTAATTTAAATTAATTAAAGGGTAAGTCATGGCAGCACAGCTCGGCCCCGTGGCATGCTCCTCCTGCACGATGTGGGAAATCAGGGACACTTCCTGTGTCCCCGACGACCATGTGTGCGGGAAGTGTATCCAGCTGCAGCTACTGGCAGACCGCATTGCGGCACTGGAGCTGCGAATGGATACATACTGGAGCATTCGCGATGCTGAGGACGTCGTGGATATCACGTTTAATGAGTTGGTCACACCGCAGGTAAAGGCTGCACAGGCAGGAAGGGAATGGGTGACTGCCAGGCAGAGTAGTAGGTGCAGGCAGATAGTGCAGGGGTCCCCTGTGGCCATCCCCCTCTCAAACAGATATACCGCTTTGGATATTGTTGAGGAGGATGGCTTATCGGGGGTAGGGAGCAGCAACCAAATTCCTGGCACCATGGGTGGTTCTGCTGCACAGGATGGGAGGAAAAAGAGTGGGAGAGGTATAGTGATAGGGGATTCTATTGTAAGGGGAATAGATAGGCGTTTCTGCGGCCGCAAACGAGACTCCAGGATGGTATGTTGCCTCCCTGGTGCAAGGGTCAAGGATGTCTTGGAGCGGCTGCAGGACATTCTGGAGGGGGAGGGTGAACAGCCAGTTGTCGTGGTGCATATAGGTAAAAAACGGGATGAGGTCCTAAAAGCTGAATATAGGGAGTTAGGAGGTAAATTAAAAAATAGGACCTCAAAAGGTAGTAATCTCAGGATTGCTACCAGTGCCACATACTAGTCAGAGTAGAAATAGAAGGATATTTTAGATGAAGACGTGGCTAGAAGAATGGTACAAGGGGGAGGGATACAAATTCCTGGGACATTGGAACCGGTTCTGTGGGAGGTGGGACCAGTACAAACTGGACGGTTTGCACCTGGGCAGGACCGGGACCGATGTCCTAGGGGGAGTGTTTGCTAGTGCTGTTCGGGAGGGTTTAAACTAAACTGGCAGGGGGTTGGGAACCTGTGCAGGGAGAGAGAGGAAAGGGAAGCAAGGATAGAAGCAAAAGACAGGAAGGAGAAAAGCAAAAGTGGAAGTCAGAGAAATCAAGGGTGTAAATCAAACATGGCCACAGTAAACAATAATTCTAAAAGGTCTAAGGTGTTAAAAAAACAAGCCTGAAGGCTTTGTGTCTTAATGCGATGAATTAGCTGCGCAAATAGATGTAAACGGATATGATATAATTGGGATTACGGAGACATGGCTCCAGGGTGACCAAGGCTGGGAATTCAACATCCAGGGGTATTCAATATTCAGGAAGGACAGGCTAAAAGGAAAAGGAGGTGGGGTAGCATTGCTGGTTAAAGAGAAGATTAACACAATAGTAAGGAAGGATATTAGCTCTGATGATGTTGAATCTGTATGGGTAGAGCTGAGAAATACCAAGGGGCAGAAAACGTTAGTGGGAGTTGTATACAGACCCCCAAACAGTAATGCTGAGGTTGGGGATGGCATTAAAAGGGAAATTAGAGATGCGTGCAATAAGGGCACAGCAGTTATCATGGGTGTCTTTAATCTACATATAGATTGGGCTAACCAAATTAGTAACAATACTGTGGAAGAGGAATTCCTAGAGTGTATACGGGATGGTTTCCTGGACCAATATGTCGAGGAACCAACTAGAGATCAGGCCATCTTAGACTGGGTATTATGTAATGAGAAAGGATTAATTAGCAATCTTGTTGTGAGAGGCCCCTTGGGGAGGAGCGATCATAATATGATAGAATTCTTCATTAAGATGGCGAGTGAAGTAGTAGTTGACTCAGAGACTAGGGTCCTGAATTTAAATAAAGGAAACTACGATGGTATGAGGCACGAGTTGGCTAGGATGGATTGGGGAATGTCACTCAAAGGGTTGACGGTGGATAGGCAATGGCAAACATTTAAAGATCGCATGGATGAACTACAGAATTTGTTCATCCCTGTTTGGCATAAAAATAAAACAAAAAAGGTGACTCAACCGTGGCTAACAAGGGAAATTAGGGATAGCATAAGATCCAAGGAGAGGACATATAAATTGGCCAGAAAAAGCAACAAACCTGAGGATTGGGAGCAGTTTAGGATTCAGCAAAGGAGGACAAAGGGATTAATTAAGAGGGGGAAAATAGAGTATGAGAGTAAGCTTGCAGGGAACATAAAAACTGACTGTAAAAGCTTCTATAGACATGTGAAGAGAAAAAGATTGGTGAAGTCAAGCGTAGGTCCCTTGCAGTCAGAATCAGGGGAATTTATAATGGGGGAACAAAGAAATGGCAGACCAATTAAATATATACTTTGGTTCTGTCTTCACAAAGGAGGACACAAATAAACGCCCAGAGATGTCAGGGAACATAGGGTCTAATGAGAGGGAGGAACTGAATGAAATCAGTATTTGTAGGGAAATGGTGTTAGGGAAATTGATGGGATTGAAGGCCGATAAATCCCAGGGCCTGATAATCTACATCCTAGGGTACTTAAGGAAGTGGCCCTAGAAATAGTAGATGCATTGCTGGTCATCTTCCAAAATTCTATAGACTCTGGAACAGTTCCCATGGATTGGAGGGTAGCTAATGTAACCCCACTATTTAAAAAAGGTGGTAGAGAGAAAATGGGGAATTATAGACCGGTAAGCCTGACATCGGTAGTGGGGAAAATGCTAGAGTCCATTATAATGATGTAATAGCAGAGCACTTGGAAAACAGTGACAGGATCGGACAAAGTCAACATGGATTTACAAAAGGTAAATCATGCCTGACTAATCTACTGGAATTTTTTGAGGATGTAACTGGTAGAATAGATAAGGGAGAACCAGTGGATGTGGTGTATTTGGACTTTCAGAAGGCTTTCGATAAGGTCCCGCATAAGAGATTAGCGTGCAAAGTTAAAGCACATGGGATTGGGGGTAAGGTACTGACTTGGATAAAAAACTGGTTGGCAGACAGGAAGCAAAGAGTTGGAATAAACGGGTCTTTTTCCGAGTGGCAGGCAGTGACTAGTGGGGTACCGCAGGGATCGGTCCTCGGACCCCAGCTATTCACAATATATAGTAATGATCTAGCCAAGGGGACTAGATGTAATATCTCCAAGTTTGCAGACAACACAAAGCTGGGTGGGCGTGTGTGCTGTGAGGAGGATGCAGAGAAACTCCAGTATGATTTGGACAGGTTGGGTGATTGGGCAGATGCATGGCAGATGCAGTATAATGTGGATAAATGCGAGGTTATCCACTTTGGTGTCAAAAACAGGAAGGCAGATTATCTGAACGGCAATAGATTGGGAAAAGGGGAAGTGCAACGAGACCTGGGTGTCCTTGTGTACCAGTCGCTGAAGGTAAGCATGCAGGTGCAGCAGGCGGTTAAGAAGGCAAATGGTATGTTGGCCTTCATAGCGAGAAGATGAGTACAGGAGCAAGGATGTCTTTCTGCAGTTGTACAGGGCCTTGGTGAGACTAGACCTTGAGTAGTGTGTGCAGTTTTTATCGCCTTATCTGAGGAAGGATGTTCTTGCCATGGAGGGAGTGCAGTGAAGATTCACCAGATTGATACTTGGGATGGCAGGAATGACGTATGAAGAGAGATTGGGTCGATTAGGCTTATATTCGCTAGAGTTTAGAAGAATGAGAGGGGATCTCATTGAAACTTATAAAATTCTAACAGGACTAGACAGACTAGATGCAGGAAGGAAGTTCCCGATGGCAGGGGAGTCCAGAACCAGGGGTCACAGTCTAAGGATAAGGAGTAAGCCATTTAGGACTGAGATGAGGAGGAATTTCTTCACCCAGCGAGTGGTGAACCTGTGGAATTCTCTACCACAGAAGGCAGTGGAGGCCAATTCATTAAATATATTCAAGAAGGAGTTAGATATATTTCTTAAGGCTAAGGGGATCAAGGGATATGGGGAGAAAGCAGGGACAGGGTACTGAATTTGGATGATCAGCCATGATCGCATTGAATGGCGGAGCAGGCTCGAGGGGCCGAATGTGTGTTCTAAGCTAATACACGTGGGTATCCAAAGGACAAAAAAAAACTTGATAAAAGAGGAACCTGAGTTATCTGTAAGAACTGTCTTAAGAGACTGGGAATCAGGGCTGCCAGCATTTATTTTTCCACTGTTCTACTCCTTTGAACATTGGAATAGCTGATCAACCAGCTCAAAAGGTCAAAACTATCTGCCTATGGCTCTAACCACTGGCCTCGCCACAGGCCAAGAGTGCTGGCCAAAGCACTCCTCTAACCTTGGCTATCCCAGCTAGAGAGGGGAGCACTAAAGGCAGCAGTCGCTTATGTCCAGTGATCCCGCTTTCAGCCTCTGCAAGCTGATCTCAAAGCTGCAGAATTGGGTAGGGGTGGGGGATGACTGGCGTCAGGGAATCATTTTTAGTTTTTGGTCTTGGTCTGTGACTAGTCCAGTAGCTAGTGTCACGAGTGGGTAGGTGGAAGAGCTTTGAAACAGCAGGTAGACTGATATCTTGCTGGTAATAGTAGAGCAACAGAAGGATGTACTGCTGTGGAGGACTAACGTGTGTGGGAGGAAGTAGAAGAATGAGAGCAGCAATTAGCAGTATGATCGGTGAACTCTATTTATTCACTAATTTACATTATCCACGGGTGGGGTGGGGAGGATATATGTATAAAAAAGTACAAAAAGTACATACCAAGTTTCACATATAGCACCCCAGTAGCTGTGATGGTTTTATTGCCATTTGATGCGACACACTGGTAGTAGCCTGTGTCAGTTGTATCCAGGTCTTGAATTCGCAGTCGCGAACCGTATTCAGTTTTCCTTATTGTGATCCGTCTTGCCTCTTGAAAAACCGGAGCATCATTTTTCAGCCATCTTATGTTTGGAAGTGGGTTGCCTGCAACTTTGCAGTGCAAAGTCGCTGTCTGGCCTTGTACTATAGTGATATTGTTCACAGGCGCCAGAAAGGTCAGAAAGTAACCTGAAGGTGAAAGGTCAGAAAAAGTCAGTAATGAACATGAAGGCGACGTTTAAAGCTCACAAAATATAAGATGCATGCAGAGTCAATTCTTTTAAATTTGACTGTATCCAATTCATTTCAATTTATTTTTGAAAAAGCCAGATACACACATTGTTAATTCACTTTAATTTTAGATTGAAAATGTGCTTACAAAGTCACATGACGCAAAGAAAAAATCTCATTAAAACGCTATAGTACCCTCAAAATAGTGATTGAAATGTAATTTAAAATTGGTAGGAAGTTTTAATTGTACATTACAATATCTAGTAAAGTGCACTGAAACACAGAAGGACAAGAAAGGCCCAAAGTGATGTAGCATAACAAAATTGACAATCCCTCTCTAGGAGGCCAAGTACAGTAAAAAAAAAGGTTCCTCACCGGGTGCTGAGCAAGAGATGTTTTTATAAGTGGTCAGAAATCACACAAGTTATTATTCAAATTCATGGAGTAGTCTCAATTTGCTCTGTTGAACATGAGCTTAAAATAATTGAAAACACAGGCTTTCAGACCTGAGAGAGAAAGCCACAGATTCTCATGGTGGGTACAGAAAGAATGTCACAGAGGGAGAGTCAACAAGAAAACTAGACAGTGACACAAAACAGCAAATATACTGGAACTATATAGCAGATCAGTCCACATATGTAAAGAGATGGGTCTTTTCCAAATTGTTCACTAGTATCTTCTCTCATGCTGACTGTCCTGCTGTTTTTTTTTAAGCATTTTATGTTTTAGATTTGCAGCATTTGGAGTTCTTTTCTTTTGGTGTTCGAGGGAGAAGAGGAAAAAAAACAAGAGGGAGACATTTTGAAGCAATATGGCAAAGGGTAATTGTGGAGAGAGTCAATGGAGATGTGGTTATGGGAAAACTTTGGAAAAAAGGAGAAATACACAGGCCAAAATAGAGGAAAATCGCAAAGCCGACGAGCATGGTGTTGGAATGTATGCGTGTTAATGTGAGGAGTGTTACAAATAAGGTCGACAAGCTACAGGCGAAAGTTGCCACATTGGGGGGGGGGGGGGGTGGCGGGGTGGCAGTTATGATAGAGTGGTTATAACAGAGACCTGGCTTCAATATGGGCAAGAATGGGAACTAAACATTCCTGGCTACAATGGCCCAAAAATTCGGCCCTTCCCGGGTGAGTACGCGCTCTGTACTCACCCGTATTGCTTCCCGAAGTGCCGGTTTCCTGCATGCATGGGAAACCGGAACTTCCGGTATGGTGAAGGGGGCGGTTCCTAGGTGAACTGCGTGCGCGCTAGAGGCTGCGCGCACGCAGCACACTTAGATTTTTTTTCAGGTTTCTACGCGAGGGTAAGTATGGAAGATACTACGCTAATGAAAAGGAGGCGTAAGACCTGTTTTGAACAAGCTAAGTGGTTAATTAAGTATAATTTAAAAAAATTTTCAACAGGTTTATCTTTTTTAGATACTTTAAAGAAAGGTAAATTTATTTTTATAACTTTTAAAAAGTATTTTAATTTTTTCAAAAATTTTAATTTTTGTTTAAAGTGGTTAATTTATTTAACTATAGTTATTTTATAAATGTGATGGTTTTTTAAAAATTTATTTTAAGTTTAGCTGTTCTTTTGGGGCCGATTTCAATTCACAGATTTGACAGGTCTCTTGTCAAATCTATGAATGAAAGATGGTCTGCTGCTATTGGCTCTCCATGGCCCACGTGATCCCAGGGGACGCATCGCACTAACTGCGCCCCTGGAACACGCAAGCACTGCGCGCCGGCAGTTGGGAGAGGCCCAGGACCCAAAACACAACGGCAGGCGCGGTAGGTAAGAGCGCGCGCGATCCTTACCCCCGCGGCAAGCTGGAGAGGCGAATTTCTGGGCCAGCATATTCAGGAGGGACAGGGAAGGAAAAAAGTTTGGGGGGGGGGGGGGGGGGGGAATGTTGATCATGGATAATATTAAAATTCTACAGAGGAACGATATACGAGAGGGTTTAAATCTATTTGGTTTGAGTTAAGGAACAGAAAAGGAGCTATTACATTGCTGGGTGTTTACTATAGACCCCAAATAGTGAGGAGATAGAGGAGCAAATCTCTAGGCAAATTTTATAGAAATGTATAAATAATAGAGCAGTAACAGTAAGAGCCTTCAATTACCCTTATAGACTTTGGGGGGGGGAGGGGGGGAAACAGTAAAGGGCAAGGAGGGTTAAGAATTCCTAAAATGTGTACTTTCTTAATCAGTATGTTTCTAGCCCAATGAGGAAGGAAGCAGTGCTGGATCTCGTTCTGGCGAATGAGGTAGGGCAAGTAGAGTGTGTTTCAGTGGGAGAACATCTGGGTAATAGTGTTCATAATATAATTAGGTTTAAAGTAGTTATGGAAAGGGACAAGGAAAAATCAGCAGTAAAAATACCCAGCTGGAAGAGAGTCAAGTGGTTTAAGAAGGGATCTTGCACAGGTGGACTGGAAACAAAGACTGGCCAGGAAAACAGTAAATGAGCAATGGCAGGCCTTCAGATGAAGATAGTTCGGGTGCAAACCATACATATTCCCATAAGGAGGAAAGATGGGGCATCCAAAGCTAGAGCTCCCTGGATGACAAAGGAAATAGAGATTAAAATGGAACAGGAAAAAGGAGGTTTATGACAAATGTCAGGTACAGAATCCAACTGAAAACCAGGCAGAATACAGAGAGTACAGGCGGAAATTGTAAAAGGATACAATAAGGGCAAAGAGAGAGTATGGGAAAAGATTAGCGGGCAACATAAAAGGGAACTCAAAAATATTTATAAAGAGTAAAATGATAGTTAAAGGAATGGTACAGTCAATTAGGGTCAACAAAGGCAATCTTGTGGAGGCAGAGGGCATGACTGAGGTACTGAATGAATACTTTGCATCTGTCTTCACTCGAGATGAGGATTGCTGCCAATATAGCAGTAAAAGGAGGATGTAGTAGTGATACTGGATAGGATAAAAGTAGATAAAAAGGGGTTACTTAAAAGATTGGCAGCACTCAAAGTAGAAAAGTCATGCGGTCTGGATGGGATCCATTCTAGGTTATTCAGGGAAGTAAGGGTGGAAATTGCAGACACTTTAGCCACAATCTTCCAGTCCTCCTTAGATATTGGAGTGGTTGCAGAGGACTGGAGGACTGCAAATATGATACCCCTGTTCAAAAAAGGAGAGGGATAAAGCTGGTAACGGCAGGCCAGTCACCCTAACATCAGTGGTGGGAAAACTATTAGAGTCCATTGTCAAGGTCAAATTAATTCTCACTTCGAGAAGCATGGATTAATAAGGAACAGCCAGCATGGATGTGTTAAAATCTTGTTCGACTAACCTGATTGAGTTCTTTGATGAAGTAACAGAGAGGGTTGATGAAGGTAGTGCAGTAGATGTTGTGTATATGAACTTTTAAAAAGGCATGAGATTGTAATTGGCTAAGGGGTAGGAGGCAGAATAGGGGTGAATGGATGTTTTTCTGATTGAAGAGAAGTATGCAGTGGGGTCTCCGGGGGTTGGTGTTAGGACTATTGCTTTACTTGTTATATATAAAAATGACCTGGACTTGGGTATCAGAAGTACAATTTTGAAGTAAATATTGAGCAGACTTCATGAGGGCATTGACAGACTGGTGAAAAGGGCAGACACTTGGCAAATGCAAATTAATGCAGATAAGTATGAAGTGATGCACTTAGTAAGGAACAACATGGAGAAGAATATAATCTAAATGGTCACTAATGGGGGTGCAAAAGCAGAGGGGCCTAGTGGTTCATATTCTCAAATTTTTGAAGGATAGGCAGGGCAGGTTGATAAGGTGGTTAAGAAAGCGTGTGGGATACTTGGCTTTGTAAATAGGAGCATTGAACACCAAAACAAGGAAGTCATGCTAAGCCTTTACAAATCACTGGTCAGGCCTCAGCTGGAGTAATGTGTACAATTCTGGGTACCACACTTAGGAAAGACATCAAGGGGAGTTAAGATCTGGAACGCAAGGGTGGTGAAATCAGCTTCCATAGGAACTTTCAAAAGGCAATTGGACATGTATCTGAAGAGGACTAATTTGCAAGGTTATGAGGAAAAAGCTGGGGTGTGGCACTAAATTGGATAGCTCTTTCAAAGAGCCGGCACAGGCACGACAGGTCAAATAGCCTCCTTCTATGCTATAAGATTCTAATAGAGGCATGGGAGATAGAAGTTGAGAAATTTGTGGTTGAGAGAGATATGAAGATGGAGATCGAGAGCAGCACAGATTTTGGGAAAGAGAAAGACTGATGTGCAGGTAGGTACGAGAAAGGCGGCAGTACAAAGGCTACAGGGCTGGGTCAAAAGGTCAAGCAGGGCTGGGGATGAATATAACTTAAAAATGACTTTAAAAAAATAAACACTGATACTGGGTAGAGTGAACCTGTTGTTCTCAAGACAATCCAAAAACACAATGGCCCGGATTTTACGTAGAAATAATGGTGAGGCTAACAGCGCTCACCATTATTAAAGTGTAAATCGGACAACTTTCAGCGACCGCACATGCGTAGTTAAACACGGACATCAGGAAGTTTCTGTCAGAGTTTCCCTGCTCCTCCACAAGGTTTGGTAGAAAAGTAACTCACCGAGAGACTCGGGATTGAAACACATGGAATGGCATGAAGTTGCTGGACTTGCATGATAGATACACACTAAACACACCAGAAAAAGTTAGGGCTTGTCGATTCCAGTGTAAGTAATTTTAACGGCCTGATGAGTTTTAATTACTGCCAAACAACCTCAAGGCACTGAAAATTTACTTTTACAAGTGTGGAGTCTCATTCCTTCAGATTTTAATTATTGTTGGAGATTTAAAAAGGTATTTGTTTTACTTTTTCTTTGTCTCTTATTTCTCTCTCAATCCCATCTTTCTTTCCCTCTTTTTATTTTGCTTTCTGTACATGACTTAGCATTGAATTAACTATTCTAACTGACACTTCCTAGTTCAGACTCTGCGCAGTTCATTAATGATTCTTCAATCTGATTGGTTACAAGATACACAGTTGCTTGCCCTGTTCAACCAGGTCCTAGATCCCCTTTAGAGGGTGCAGTGCTGAAATGGTTTTCTAATCACAGCAAGTTCAGTGCAAAATCCCACAGAAAGTCTGTGGGCAAGTTTAAGTGTAATGAACAGCTGGCGGTGTTAGTTTGCTGCTGAGAGCAAAATCCAGCCCATTATCTATCATGGTTATAGTTTCAATAATCCCAAGGAAGATTGGATCTTACAGAGACATAATAACCCCATTAAGGTAACTCCTGATGGAACAGGGGAGCAGAAGAAGTTGGGATGATTTGAGATTTGGAGGCAGTTACCTATAATCAACAGAGATATTTTTGCCCCAGTACTTGCAATATATTCTCCACATTTCTTTTGTCTCACAAAGTCAGATGCATGCTTTGATTAGCTCTCTGGGCTTAACAGCTAAATCAGAATTTGATAAGTGCACATTGCAATAAAGATTTAATCCTTCTCTACTTGTAGATCCTAACTTTAACAAATTCCTAAATGATAAAATCCAACTATATTTGGATAAGAAGTTGGGCTTGTTGAGAGTTTGGGATGCATTCAAAACCTTTATCATAAAGTGAATATCATACATGCATTAAAAAAGTTAAAGATCTAGCAATACAATTCAAGCAGCTGGCAGGCGGACTCCAAGCTGTGTGGAAGAGCCAAAAAAAGCTCAATTCACTTAAATAGGCTCAGTTTTTACAAGGGCGGGGGATAACGGAGGTAAAATCCTAGCAAACAGTGTGTAATGAGGCAAAAATTCAAATCTCAAGTATGAAAATAGATGATTCAACAACACACTTATCTCCTTCCGGATTTTGCGCTCAGTGGTGAGCGAACGCCGCCAGCCATTCATTATACTTAAACTTGCCCACAGACCTTCTATGGGGTTTTGCACTGTTAAAATGAGCAGTTTGCTTTCAAGTTATTTACATTTGACTGTAACCCAAATAACTAATAGTTTTATGAGGATTACCAAGGGCAATATGTTGGAATGAGAGATCCCAATCCACAGGAAGATAACAGAGGAAAGACATGCTGAAATTATTCTCCCTGGCTTTCAGAGAACCACTGAAGAAGGGTGGCATTACGTACAATGCATTGCTCACCCCGGTTCTTAAACCAGATTGTGAAACCTTTGTTTGTGCCATCAGCCAATCTTGCTCATCAAAATAGATTGCAAGATCCTGGCCAAGATACTGATGATACTGGAGGGAGAAAATGGTGAGCTGGTATGTGTAGATATGGTTTAATTTTAGCTCAAGAAGGGACTTACAGCTGTGATGCCAGAGACCTCTGTGATGTCATTTACAACCACTAAGCTTGATTTCCCTGCTCCAGTATTACCTCTTGGAAACAGTTCTGAACAACTAGGAGGAGTGGATTTGTTCCATACTCCTGGTATAATGTATCTTCAACTGGTATTAGGACTAGGATTGTATCTCAGTTACTCAGCTATTTAGACACACTTAATTTCAATGCCCATTAACACATTATTGGAAAAAAAATTCAGAGTTGGCACAGATGTGATCGGCCGAATGGCGTACTTCTGTGCTGCAAATTTTTGAAATTCATTCTGGCAGTTAAACTGCTAGCTGAAGTGACTTAGAGAACCAGAATCAGGAAATCACACACAATTATGGTAATGCACCACCTGTTTAAAGCTTAAATGACTAACCTTGGCTCTGCAGTGTTCATACCCATACACCCGATTGACCCATTCTAAGCTTTATACAAAATCAGGATACATGCTACTGAATCATCATTCCCTCTGGGCTTACCTATTTAATTACCTTTTAGGTAGGTATTTAAGGAGATCCTTACCAGAATTTTATAATGGAACAAATTACCGGCAACATCCATGGTCAACATTCACAGCATGCTGAAATTGTTCAAGACCAAGTTTACTAATAACATTTTTCAGTCACCGTGGAGCAGCGTAGAGATCACAATTGTATCACTTACATTTTCCCTTGCTCATTATATCCTAAGGCATAAAACTAACTACAATACAGCACTAACTTGCCAAATTTAACTCAGATAGTTAGCATGGGAATCATAAGATAACGCAAAATGTATTCTTTGGGGGTGGGGCGGTGGGAGGATGGAAGAATTGGGCTGTGCAGAGGGAGATTTAAGATGTATTCCACTGTGCTATGCCTGGTAAGTAACTATTTAAAGTCTCAAAATGGAAAAGTGCTCCTTCGTTTAACCAACTTTTCCACAACAGAAAGATGTCCCAGGATTGCCTCTTTAAAATCACAGGAGAGACCAATTTCAAAGAAGACTGAATTTTGAAATGAAGTATAGTTTGAATTATGGCAGAAGCTCTTCAGATAAACACTGAGCAATCAGCAGCTCCTCCTGGCCCCACAAATATACGCAGAAAAATTTAGTGCCCATTTTGACAGCGGTCCCTTTAATGACTGGTTGAGGGAGGGGCCAGGACTGGCAACTCAATATTCTGGGGTATAGAATCTTCAGGCGAGACAGAGGGGGG